>BQNB010075688.1:0-31387 GCA_026074375.1 Tanacetum coccineum | reverse complement strand
TTATAGTTACTTCTTATCCTTCTTATTTTAAGGAAACTTCTCATTTGATCCTAACTCTATATATATATATATATATATATGTGTGTGTGTGTGTGTGTGTGTGTGTGTGTGTGTGTGTGTGTGCAAAAAGCACGGTTGATGACCTTCGTCTTAGCAGAGTGCACCGATTCAGTGGTATATGTGGCCCGAAACTTTAAAAACATAAGGCCTTTTCCCCTTGTTGACTGAGTCATAAATCTTGGCACCGAACAACATCATGTCAAACATTTGGTTGTATGCATGGATTTTTTCCATAAAGTGTGTATTTCCTAGTAATTCTTGGATGACATCAGGCGGATACGACATTTTTTGCATGAAAATTTGCCCTCTTCCACAATACAGAATGATACTCTACCTTTCGATTATAGGCCTGACCTTTAACCCGCTCCCCATACCAAAACAAACATCAATAATAACGACACTGCTGATCACAATCGCCCAAGTCGATATATGATGGCAAATCACCTTGAATAACTAATGAATAAAGAGTTATGAAAAGTCGTAAAATCCAGAAAGTAAACACTATGAGAAGAACATTTACCTTGGTTGAGTGTAGACCTTGATCTAGGAATATCACTGTTCATATTTTAGGAATTTCTACGGGTACTGGCAACAAGTATGCGTGATTGATTTGTCGTCAAGCGTCTTCTCACATTTCTATTTGGACGATTGGCATGTGGACTCGTTGTTTGTAAAGTGCGGTGTGATAGACCTTTTCGCTTGCTGGTGTTAGAAATAGAGGGTTTACGGGTGGGTAATGCTGTGAACAATAGAAAAAAAGAAGGAAAAGGCATGTTTACAACAAATAGTTTAACAAACATTTATACCTGATATTGTGAATTATCCCAAAATAAACAACAAAAGAAAAGTATTTACCATCGTTACGTTCAGTACTAGATTGACCAATCACAATGGCAGAGATGCCTGAACAATTTGATATGCACGGCATTTGCACACCTCTAGTGGCATAAATGTTCTGTGCATTCGTTGTTGGTATAATGTGTTGAAGTATTGTTTCTTGACTGCTGGTATTGGAAGAGGTGGGCTCATAAATACTTGGTCTTGTCGACATTAGAGAAAAAATAAAACAATCTTCAAAAAAAGAACTATGTCTTAATTTGACAACTAATACTAAAGTTTCAAATAAGCGATTATTACCTCCATTAGCACAACGTGTAAGTTTTTCAACCGTCTTGTCCAGCTCTTTTTTCACCATGCTGTTGTTTACACCATTTGTACACAAAACCTCTGTTGCAACCCATTTTTTTACATCACGCCATAAGTCTGATCGTCTAACCATCGTGTGTTGCCTAGTGTCTAAACGTATTAAAAATACCAACCGTGAGTAACAGACGTTGGTAGACTAAAGTATGGAAATATGCAAACAGCTAACAATATTAAATCCTAAGAGAACAATTGATAGGTTATATTACCATTAGTCAAGTTTTCTTTTTGGGGAGTTTCGCGGATAGGAAACATCTGATAAATCACCATGTTAGGTGATGGGTGGTTATGCACCGTTGATAAACTCTGCGAAGATGAGTCTTTACATGCTTCAATATCAAAAGAGGAAGCCTCGCAGTTTCCTGACATTATATGCCACAAATGGAAAAGATAAAAAGCCGATTAAATCAAAGAAATCCAAGAAATTGATAATTAGGATAGCCGACTGAAAAAATATATTGTCACCTGATGTGTTGCTTTCTACAACATGTGTACGTGAATCGTCTATCATCACACATCTTCTTAAATCACGCCCAATGTCTGCACATTCTAAAGATGGCGACTGATTTTCACACATAGTCTTGGGAGATACCTGAAACAACAGAATGCTAAAGAAAATTACCCATAAACATTCGAAACCATAAGCCTAATGGTATATAAAAGAAACAATACCTCTAATGTCAGCACACCGGGCGTTGACAATAGCCATATCTAAAGACAGATGGCACTCTTGTTGCAAGCAATTACCAGTTTACCACATACCAAAACATTTGTAACAATGTTACAAAACAAACACTTATGAACTCCACCAGGTTAACCGTTTTGCCATAGTCTATGAATCCCTAAAAGAATTACCACCATTAAGATCCTATGATCATACCATTCCCTTATTTCCTAATATAACTCCCATCAATATCAGACCCTACAAAAACCCACCAAATTAGAAGGATGCAATAGAACTTATGATAAAGGAATTATTAGAAACTAGTTTGATAAGGAATAGTCAAAGTTCTTTCTCTTCTCCTATTGTAATGGTTAAGAAAAAAGATTGATCTTAGAGGATGTGTGTTGACTATAGGAAGCTTAACAAATATACTATGAAACATAATTCCCTATTCCCCCCCCCCCCCCCCACCTCCCCCCCCCCCCCCCCCCCCCCTTTCCCACCCCCCCCCCCCACACCCCCACCCCCCCCCCCCCCCCCCCCCCCCCCCCCCCCCCCACCCCCCCCCCCCCCCCCCCCCTCACCCAATAGTAATTGAGGAATTACCTGATTAACTTAATGGAGCAAGGGTGTTCTTAAAGTTGAATTTAAGGTCAAGGTATCACCAAATTAGAATGAATGAAGCTGACATTCATAAGACTGCTTTTAGAATTCATGAGGGACACTATGATTTTCTAGTGATGCCTTTTGGTCTCACTAATGGACCAGCTACTTTTCAGTCACTTATGAACTCAGTTTTCAAACCCTTCTTGAGGAAATTTATATTAGTAATTTTTAATGATATTCTCACATACAGTCAGATAGAGAAAGACCATTTGGAAAATCTAATGAGGGTGTTAGAAGTCATGAAAGGGCACTCTTTGTTTACTAAGCTAAGCAAATGTCATTTTTGGGTACACACGGTGAAGTATTTAGGACATTTTATAACTGCAGAAGGGTGATCACTGATCCTTCTAAAATACAAGTAATGGTGGACTGGCCAGTGCCTCAAACAGCCAGATAGTTGAGGGGATTTTAGGATTGACATGTTATATAGGAGATTTGTTAGACACTATGCCATAATAAATAAACCACTCACAAAATTAACTTAAGAAGAATGCCTTTGAGTGGAATAAAGCTACACACATTTGCCTTCACATAATGTAAACAAGCCATGACCCAAGCTCTAGTTCTAGCTCTTCCTAATTCTTAAAAGACTTTTGTTGTGGAAACTAATGCCTCGTGATTTGGAATTGGTGTAGTACTACAGCAAGAGGGACACCTCATTGTTACCTAAGCAAGACACTTTCTCCTAAACATCAATCTTTATCCATCTATGAAAAGGATTTTTTTGCTTTGTTGTTGCCTTTGAAAAATGGAGAGGGTATTTGTTAGATAGGCACTTTAAAATATAAACAGATAATTTTAGTCTTAAATATTTGATGGATCAAAGACTAACTACCCCTTTTTCAAACTAAATGGCTACCAAAGCTCTTGGGGTATGACTATGAAATTTCATATAAAAAGGGCAGTGAGAATATAGTGGCAGATGCTTTGTCAAGGGTAAAATGCAGTGTTGAGTTAAACTCTTTGGCTTTATCTACTATTACAAGTGATTTGCTACAAAAAGTAAAAGACAACTATGATCAAGACAGTGGAATACCAGAAAAGATCTAGCAGTTAACCAGTGGAACTTATAAAGGTGATAAGTATACATGGGAAGGAGTTATGTTAAAGAGGAAGGGAAAAATAGTTATGGGAAATGATGAGTTGCTTAGAACTACTATTATTAAGCACTTTCATGCTAATGCAGTAGGTGGGCACTCAAGAACTAAGTTACAAGTCATAAGATGGGAACCTTATTTTACTAGAAAGGAATGCATAAAGGGGTCAAAAGGTTCATAAGGGAATGTGATACATGTCAAAGGTAAAAGCCTAATTTGTTAACTTATCTTAGATATTTGCAGCCCTTACTAATACCTAAGAAAGTATGGAGTGAAATTTCTACGGACTTTATTAAGTCACAAGGTAAGTCAGTCATTTTTGTGGTGGTGGATGGACTTAGCAAATATGCACACTTCATGGCACTCACTTACATGTACACTGCAAGTTCTATGGCTTAACTCTTTTTAGATTTTGTGTACAGGCTACATGGACCACCAAATTCAATTATTAGTGATAGGGATGTTGTGTTCCTAAGTAATTTCTGGCAATCCCTCTTCAAGTTACTTACAGTAAACCTCAAAATGTCTATAACCTGCCATCCTCAAACGGATGGTCAAACTGAAGTGGTGAACATATGTTTTGAATGTTTCCTGATGAGGTGTCATTTTATACACTATTTCGGGGTCATTTAACCCCCTAAATCATGCAAGTATGCATAGATTACGTGCTTAATCATTTGCTTTCAGGTTTTTAGCACTTGGATGGCATTTAGAGGAAATGAACGTGACTTGGGCTCATTTGGAGAAAAAACAGACATGATTACGGACCTACACCGAATCCATGAAGAAGTATTGTTCACAGAGAGTGGAGACGGTGTCGCAGGCATAAAGCGACGTCGTCTTGATGTATCCAGTGACGGCGTCAGAGATCTAGCGACAACGTCAGGACATGGCCGACTTAAAGAGGATCTAGAATCATTCACGTAGCGACGACGTCAGGACTACAACACGACGTCGTCGCAGCGATATCTCTATATATACAAAACTGATTTTAGGGTTTTAAGTGTGTAACTTTGTATAACTTTTGGGAGACGAACCCTAGTCTTTGTAGCAGCTTTAAAGGTCGTTTTTAGGGCCTCAAAACCCTATTGTAACTACCTTCTATCCATGTTTTAATCAAGTAAGAGTGTTATTCATTAATCATTCAATATGTCTATGTGTTGTGTGATTAATCTATGTTCTTGCTTTATCCTTAACATGCTAGGCTAAACCCTCCTTTGTATTTGCTTATGATTGCATGAAAGTCAGATTGTAGATCCTATTACTGTTGCTTCTTGTTGATGAATGTGCGCGTTAGGCTTTAGAAAACCAGCTTTTGTCTGTATCGCTGTTGACACGTCTAAGGAAACGCGAGTGCGTAGAAAGGATACCATCGGGTAACAGTCTTCATACTACCTTGCCCCCTTATATGGTTGATCCCTCTTAAGATATTTTACACGCATTTAATATACTCTTAGGGGCCTTGTAATAGTCTTCATACTACCTTACTTGTGCGTTGCCTTAACGAAATATTAAATAGACGACGGGTTCGTGTAATCCGTTCATGACCTGGGAAATACTTACACAAATCATCACAAGTGTGACAAGGCAACAGGATGAGGTGAAGCAATCTGATAAGTAATGCATGATTAAGTAAATACATTAAATTATCATAAAGTTATCACCAGTAGATTAGATGTTAGTTCAGTTAATAGTTAAACAAACCAACCTCTCAAACCATAGATTTACCTGCTTTTTATAAAATATAAAAACACAAAAATAATATTCTCTCAACCCCTAGAATTCTGTTGAACCGTGATCAAGCTTTCCCAACCTATTCCCCTAGAGAACGATAACAACCCCCGAGTCTTGCCTATACTACTACTACAACGATTAGGTACTCTGCCTAGGGAGTTGTAAAACTTCGTGTAGAAGTCCTACGACGACCGCATCAAGTTTTTAGCGCCGCTGCATGGGGAATAGTTAGGTTTTGATCATAGTTTAACTTAGTTCTACTCGCTTGAATCCTTTCAAGTAAGACTTTAATTCGGTATATTAGCTTTCTCGTAGTCTTCTTTTCTTTGTGTGTTTGTTCGTAATTTTCATTGACTATTCCATTCTTTATTATGGAGAACGCGAATCCACCACCAACCAGTAATCGTCCTGTCCTACCAGCTGCGCTACGCGCATAATCCGTCCAAGATCTCCACGAGCTACAAAGATTTTTGGCCTTTGTTGACTCTCGCTTAGAGAGTATTGAGCGATTCCTTAATAACTTTGCCAACCAACCTAATGAGACTAATATGAATGACCTTGAGTCCGATGATGAATCGGTTGACACACCTCTTGTTTCTCCCTTTCCTCATTCAGACAATGATTCGGATGACGGTGAAGTGCTTAATGAATTGATTGAGTACGAAAATGTTGGAATGTTACGCCGAGAAAAGGCAATTAATAGTTTCGATGGGGATGACTTGGCATTCCCATGTATGATTGGATTTAGGAAGTCTGTCGCTTACTTTAACCCCTTCTTACCAATGAACATTATTACGCGTAAAGCCTACAACACTATAATGGTAGAAGGATTAGAAAGTACAGGGAAAAACTTAGTTACTGTTGTTAGGGATGTCTACGTGTTTGTAGGCAGCTTCACCTACATCACGGATTTTGTGGTATTGGAAGACATAGGGGAATTTATTCAGATAAATAAGGCTGAAGTTGTAATGGGTAAACCCTTTAGGAAAATCACTAAACTCGAATATGATTGCGCCAAGGGATTAATGTCTTTCAATAGGATCTTTGATAATTACACATTCCAATGCCACGCACCATACCTATGTTTAAACATTGGGGGCACGTATCATGGAGTAAGATCCCACCCATCCTTGTGCTAAATCAAAGAGATCTAACTAACGGGTTCAAGAATGTGTACGAAAAGAACAAATTTATGTACAAGAACTGTTTGAACCTAGGTCCCGAATACCAAGTGGATGAAAGTATGAAAGAATGGCTCATTTATGGACATGTGAGCATTCATGAAGTCACGTAAGGACGTGTGACTTTGAGTCTAGCTATAAGACTCGTAAATAAAGAAAAGCGCTTTTTGAGAGGCAACCCAATATTTACTTTTCCAGCAATTGGGAGTGTCTTATGTTTTAATTCTTTATTGTTTATTTTATTATGTTTGAATTATTTGGTAATCATGCTTTGTTTGTTTAAAACTTCGTTTTATTTGCAAATAAAGGTATTTTGCAACAAAATAAGTGTAGGGGAAATATCCGGTTTTTAGAACCAAATTCAAACATTTAAAATAAATTGTTTAGATTAATTCGCGTCAGTTTCGAGTCATATGATTGTAACGATTAATTCCAGGTTTTTATGTAGTACTTTCTTCAGATTTGACTAATAAAATTGCGTGCGGGAAATTTCTCATTAAAAACAAAGAGGATTTTTTCACAGTGCCTGGAGATGGCGTCGGGATAAAACCCGACGGCGTCGCGTCTCCAGCAATGTGAAAATTCGAAAATCTTTAAGTATTTTTGAAAAATAAAATGTGCAATATTTAAGATTTGTAATTCTTTTGTAAACCTGCATAAACCTATAATTATATCATTACTCTCATCCTATCTTTACTGCTTTCATAGAGTCGAAACCCTAAACTCTTATTGTATTTATATCTATCCCATGGATTTTACGCTTGGTGTAGTTGTCTTTGTCTTTGATTTACAGGTTATATTTGACAAGAAGAAGCTTGGAAGATCTTAGGATGTTTTCATTAGACGACTCTTGGAGGACGATTTAACCAGTTATCGCATGTTTCTTCTCCATTATTGAGCAAACCAGGGGAGTACTAGTTTCTTTTACTTGTTTTCTTTTCCCTTTATTCGTTTTTACGGGTACTTCTATAGAACATTGGGGACAATGTTCAACTTAAGTGTAGGGGGAAATAAGCCTTAGAAACTATTCCTTCATTTGCCATTTGCTTTGTTCCTTAAAATGATGGGTAATATATCGCCCGTTTCTACTACCGTCGCACCGTGTGCCTGCTCTCTCCCCCCCCCCCCCCAACTGCCTCCCTGTTCACAACCCACCCGTATCTACTTATATCCACTATCTACCTCTCATACCTATCTTTTACTGCTTTCATTTAAAGCTCGAACAAAAAACCTAAAAAAAAAAAAAAAAATAAAAAAAAAAAAAACTCGAACCCTTAAATCTTATTGTATTTATATCTATCCCATGGATTTTAAGCTTGATGTAGTTGTCTTTGTCTTCGATTACATGTTATATTTGACGAGAAGAAGCTTGGAAGATCTTAGGATGTTTTCATCAGACGATTCTTAGAGGATGATTTAACCAGTTATCGCATGTTTCTTCTCTATTATTAAGCAAACCAAGGGAGTACTAGTTTCTTTTCCTTGTTTTCTTTTCCCTTTATTCATTTTTACGGGTACTTCTATAGAAATTGGAGACAATATTTTAATTGAGTGTAGGGGGAATAAGCCTTAGAAACTATTCATTTATTTGCCATTTGCTTTGTTCCTTATAATGATGGGTAATATATCGAAACATAACATAAAAGGGTAATTTTGACCCAAATTTAAAACTATTAAGACACCATACCGACGGAAAAAACCAGTATTAATAGCGTCTATAGATAGGATTGTGTTTTATGACTAGCACAAAAAAAACCCTCAATTTTACCCAAAATGTGAGGTTCGCCTTTAGATCTTTAGGAATTCGGGTATCCATTATTAATACCCAAGATAGTTTATACCTTTAGCTTTCTCGAGTTAAGGTTTGAATGCAGTTATATGTGTCTATTCGGTCATTACGGATGTGTACGTATGGTCTTAGTCACCTTTTATGGAGCATTGGTATCGGTATTAAATTATATGAGTGTACCGGTAGTATATTAAATTCTAGAACTTGTTTTTGTGATGCATCCCGAGACCGCATAGTGAGTATTAGGATTTGGTAGAAAAGATGCACTAGGTTTAACCCATGTTTTAAATTTGTAATTGTTATTATGGTCACATCGACTATATAACTATCTCACACCTTTGCCATGCACTCATTTTTAGTGCAGGATACCCCTAGTACAACCCTTCGAGCCTATCCTTTTTCATGGTTTTTGTAATTTTCTGGTTAAGTCGGACTATTAATGAAGAGCATTGTCACCCTTAAACCAATCGTTACACCCAAATTACGTAGCCTTACTTGTATATACTCGCTTTAGTACATTATTGTTTTCAACCCAAGTTTATTGTTTGAATACACAGTTGCTAAGTCCTTTTTCTTTGTAATACTGTTTTGGATGATTGGGATTCATGGTAGGATTAATATTTTATGAATTAGGGAAGAAGTAATTTCTTACCCCCGATAGAGCTCAATAAGCTCCATGTTATTTTGATCCACCTTAAATCAGGTCATTAGTTAGATTATAAATAATCGAGTATGTAAATGTTCAAGTGTATGGGTGTATCTATAAACCCCCATGATGTATTATATGTTTATAGCAATGGCAGGACAAAACAGGTGTACGAAAAAAAAAATGAAAAAAATGAAAGAAAAAGAATCAAAAATTATTATATATAAAAAATTAGTGAAAAATTTCGGGCTGCCATTGTTATGTTTATATTTGTATATTAGAGTCAAGGAAAAGAAAAGAAAGGTGATTTGGTGTAGACTCCGAGTCTTTGGCTTAGCAACCAAACCAACGTGTATTCTTATAGATAATTAGCTAAGCCTACAACTCCAAATTCACCCAAAGTCACCACCCAAATGTATCTCATCTGTTTCCGTTTCCATTTCCGTTTCCGTTTCCGTTAATGTTATCTTACACCTACACCTCACAACCCTTTAAAAAACCTCTTAGATAGTAATGAATAATGCTTGCACCTAACGCTGAAGGTTTGATCCTTTACCAAGCCTGTGGTAATTTATATGCTATGACAGGTAATGAGTGTTGATTTTCCATTTCCCCATTATGTTATAATTTATTATACACCCGAGTGAAAGAGAGAATCCCAAACACTTATGTGAGTGCCAGTATATATTTTTGTGCTTTTAATTACGAGGTCTAGAAGGTTGTGTTGTAAAATACTTTTAAAGAGTAGGTTAAATGACCCTCATATTGTTATTATCTAGGTAGAAAAACTCATTTACTTGAGGACAAGAAAATCCCAAGTGTAGGGGTATTTGATGAGGTGTCATTTTATACACTATTTCAGGGTCATTTAACCTCCTAAATCATGCAAGTATGCATAGATTACGTGCTTAATCATTTGCTTTCAGGTTTTTAGCACTTGGATGGCATTTGGAGGAAATGCACGTGACTTGGGCTCATTTGGAGAAGAAACGGACATGATTACGGACCTACACCAAATCCATGAAGAAGTATTGTTCACAGAGAGTGGAGACGGTGTCGCAGGCATAAAGCGACGTCGTCGTGATCTATCCAGTAACGGCGTTAGAGATCTAGCGACAACGTCAGGACATGGCCGACTTAAAGAGGATCTAGAATCATTCACGTAGCGACGGCGTCAGGACTACAACACGACGCCGTCGCAGCGATATCTCTATATATACAAAACCGATTTTAGGGTTTTAAGTGTGTAACTTTGTATAACTTTTGAGAGACGAACCCTAGTCTTTGTAGCAGCTTTAAAGGTCGTTTTTAGGGCCTCAAAACCCTATTGTAACTACCTTCTATCCATGTTTTAATCAAGTAAGAGTGTTATTCATTAATCATTCAATATGTCTATGTGTTGTGTGATTAATCTATGTTCTTGCTTTATCCTTAACATGCTAGGCTAAACCCTCCTTTGTATTTGCTTATGATTGCATGAAAGTCGGATTGTAGATCCTATTACTATTGCTTCTTGTTGATGAATGTGCGCGTTAGGCTTTAGAAAACCAGCTTTTGTCTGTATCGTTGTAGACACGTCTATGGAAACGCGAGTGCGTAGAAAGGATACCATCGGGTAACTTTCTTCATACTACCTTAACCTCTTATATGGTTGATCCCTCTTAAGATATTTCACACGCATTTAACATACTCTTAGGGGCCTTGTAGTAGTCTTCATACTACCTTACTTGTGCGTTGCCTTAACGGAATATTAAATAGACGACGAGTTCGTGTAATCTGTTCATGACCTAGGAAATACTTACACAAATCATCACACGTGTGACAAGGCAACAGGATTAGGAGAAGCAATCTGATAAGTAATGCATGATTAAGTAAATACATTTAATTATCATAAAGTTATCACTAGTAGATTAGATATTAGTTTAGTCAATAGTTAAACAAACCAACCTCTCAAACCATAGATTTACTTGCTTTCTTATAAATATAAAAACACAAAAATAATCTTCTCTCAACTCCTAGAATTCTGTTGAACCGTGATCAAGCCTTCCCAACCTATTCCCCTAGAGAACGATAACAACCCCCGAATCTTGCCTATACTACTACTACAACGGTTAGGTACTATGCCTAGGGAGTTGTAAAACTTCTTGTTAAAGTCCTACGACGACCGCACATCATTTCCTAAGGTGTATGACAGGGGAAAGACCAAAAGAATGGGTGCAATGGTTACCACTAGCTGAATATTGATATAACACAAACAAACACTCTTATACTAATGTTACCCCTTTTGAAGTTATGTATGGCCACACACACCCACTACATGTACCTTATGTAGCTGGTGAAAGTGTTGTAGAAGTGGTTGACAGGACCTTACAAGCTAGAGAAACCGCCATTGAAATGCTTAAATTCTATTACTATTACAACGGTTAGGTACTCTGCCTAGGGAGTTGTTAAACTTCTTGTTGAAGTCCTACGACGATCGCACATCAAGTTTTTGGCGCCGCTGCTTGGGGAATAGTTAGGTTTTGATCATAGTTTAACTTAGTTCTACTCGCTTGAATCCTTTCAAGTGAGACTTTAATTCCGTATATTAGCTTTCTCGTAGTCTATATTTTCTTTATGTGTTTGTTTGTAATTTTGATTGACTATTCCATTCTTCATTATGGAGAACGCGAATCCACCACCAACCAGTAATCGTCCTGTCCTACCAGCAGCGTTGTGCGCATAATCCATCCAAGAGCTCCACGAGCTACAAAGAATTTCAGCCTTTGTTGACTCTCGCTTAGAGAGTATTGAACGATTCCTTAAGAACTTCGCCAACCAACCTCATGAGACTAATATGAATGACCTTGAGTCCGATGATGAATCGGTTGACACACCCCTTGTTTCTCCCTTTCCTTATTCAGACAATGATTCGGATGATGGTGAAGTGCTTAATGAATTAATTGAGTACGAAAATGTTGGAATGCTACGCTGAGAAAAGGCAATTAATAGTTTCGATGGGGATGACTTGGCATTCCCATGTATGATTAGATTTAGAAAGTCTGTCGCTTACTTTGACCCCTTCTTACCAATGAACATTATTACGCGTAAAGCCTACAATACTATAATGGTAGAAGGATTAGAAAGTACAGGGAAAAACTTAGTTGCTGTTGTTAGGGATGTCTACGTGTTTGTAGTCAGCTTCACCTACATCACGGATTTTGTGGTATTGGAAGACATAGGGTAATTTATTCAGATAAATAAGGCTGAAGTTGTAATGGGTAAACCCTTTTGGAAAATCACTAAACTCGAATATGATTGTGCCAAGGGATTAATGTCTTTCAATAGGATCTTTGATAATTACACATTCCAAATGCCACGCACCATACCTAGGTTTAAACATTAGGGGCACGTATCATGGAGTAAGATCCCACCCATCCTTATGCTAAATCAAAGAGATCTAACTAACGGGTTCAAGAATGCGTACGAAAAGAACAAATTTATGTACAAGAACTGTTTGAACCTAGGTACCGAATACCAAGTGGATGAAAGTATGAAAGAATGGCTCATTCATGGACATGTGAGCATTCATGAAGTCACGTAAGGACGTGTGACTTTGAGTCTAGCTACAAGACTCGTAAATAAAGAAAAGCGCTTCTTGGGAGGCAACCTAATATTTACTTTTCCCGCAATTAGGAGTGTCTTGTGTTTTAATTCTTTATTGTGTACACGATAATCAAATGTGATATAGGATTGAATTATCTTCTGTACGTCATGCACACTGGTGTTTAGGTTGTGTGTAAGGGGGATGTTATAGCTACTTACGTCGCTATACCTTTGGGGTTATATACATGACATGACCTCTGACTCGTATGTGTCTAAAATAATCGATAGTTAGACGAACGAGCGCATATCTAAGTCCTAGGCAGTGTGCCTTTCTTGACCGCCACTCTCTAATCAAAACTGAAACGCATGTGTAGATCGCAACTCTCTGCCCACCTTGCCTTGCTAAAGCCGATAAGATGTGCTCCACAGACCGAGCGTTGAGTAGATAGTCATATGGATTGAGCGTAATGAGTAGTAATTAGTTAGTTTTCGAGCGCTAGATCAATAAGAAGAGAAGCTCTATGCTTACAGATGAGTGATAGACTGAATGTAAATGAGTTAGTAATGCTCTATGTCCGAGTTAGAATGCATGGTGTCTCAACTCTACAAGAAATCTTGAAGACTGAGAGTATGGCGCGCTCCGCTGATAAATTATGTGTATTACACCCTGTTACCCTTGAAGGAGATCTATGTCTGAATGTGTGGCACATAGTCATAGAAGACGCGAACTGGTCGTATTCGGCTGTTTGGTACGTCATCCCGACGTTTGTCTCCGTAGGTCTTTATAGTTGTCAGCACTGTGTGTGATTCACCCAAAGCTCCCACAGTCAAAGAAAGATGCATACAAAAACATGTGTACTACAAGCTTAGTATGTATTTATCTTCGAACCAAATTGATCTCCATACTACCCTCCCCAATGAGACGAACCAATACCATGCACAGATTACAGACGTGAGAGAGCCCGTTTCTACTACCGTCGCACCGTGTGCCTGCTCTCTCCCCCCCCCCCCCCAACTGCCTCCCTGTTCACAACCCACCCGTATCTACTTATATCCACTATCTACCTCTCATACCTATCTTTTACTGCTTTCATTTAAAGCTCGAACAAAAAACCTAAAAAAAAAAAAAAAAATAAAAAAAAAAAAAACTCGAACCCTTAAATCTTATTGTATTTATATCAATCCCATGGATTTTACGCTTGGTGTAGTTGTGTTTGTCTTTGATTTACATGTTATATTTGACAAGAAGAAGATTGGAAGATCCTAGGATGTTTTCATTAGACGACTCTTGGAGGACGATTTAACCAGTTATCGCATGTTTCTTCTCCATTATTGAGCAAACCAGGGGAGTACTAGTTTCTTTTCCTTGTTTTCTTATCCTTTTATTCATTTTTACGGGTACTTCTATAGAAATTGGAGACAATATTTTAATTGAGTGTAGGGGGAATAAGCCTTAGAAACTATTCATTTATTTGCCATTTGCTTTGTTCCTTAAAATGATGGGTAATATATCGAAACATAACATAAAAGGGTAATTTTGACCCAAATTTAAAAACAATTATGACACATACCGACGAAAACCAAGTATTAATAGCGTCTCATAGATAGGAATGTGTATGACTAGCACAAAAACCCTCAATTTTACCCCAAAAATGTGAGGTTCACCTTTAGATCTTTAGGAATTCGGGTATCCATTATTGTTACCCAAGATAATTTGTACCTTTAGCTTTCTCGAGTTAAGGTTCGAATGCAGTCATATGTGTCTATTCCATCGTTACGGATGTGTACGTATGGTCTTAGTCACCTTTTCTGGAGCATTGGTATTGGTATTAAGTTATATGAGTGTACCGGTAGTATATTAAATTCTAGAACTTGTTTTTGTGATACATCCCGAGACCGCATAGTGAGTATTAGGATTTGGTAGAAAAGATGCACTAGGTTTAACCCATGTTTTAAATTTGTAATTGTTATTATGGTCACATCGACTATATAACTATCCCACACCTTTGCCATGCACTCATTTTTAGTGCAGGATACCCCTAGTACAACCCTCCGAGCCTATCCTTTTTCATGGTTTTCGTAATTTTCTGGTTAAGTCGGACTATTAATGAAGAGCATTGTCACCCTTAAACCAATCGTTACACCCAAATTACGTAGCCTTACTTGTATATACTCGCTTTAGTACATTATTGTTTTCAACCCAAGTTTATTGTTTGAATACACAGTTGCTAAGTCCTTTTTCTTTGTAATACTGTTTTGGATGATTGGGATTCATGGTAGGATTAATATTTTATGAATTAGGGAAGAAGTAATTTCTTACCCCCGATAGAGCTCAATAAGCTCCATGTTATTTTGATCCACCTTAAATCAGGTCATTAGTTAGATTATAAATAATCGAGTATGTAAATGTTCAAGTGTATGGGTGTATCTATAAACCCCCATGATGTATTATATGTTTATAGCAATGGCAGGACAAAACAGGTGTACGAAAAAAAAAATGAAAAAAATGAAAGAAAAAGAATCAAAAATTATTATATATAAAAAATTAGTGAAAAATTTCGGGCTGCCATTGTTATGTTTATATTTGTATATTAGAGTCAAGGAAAAGAAAAGAAAGGTGATTGGTGTTGGACTCCGAGTAATGGACTTAGAACCAACACCATAGTGTATTCTTATAGATAATTAGCTAAGCCTACAACTCCAAATTCACCCAAAGTCACCACCCAAATGTATCTCATCTGTTTCCGTTTCCATTTCCGTTTCCGTTTCCGTTAATGTTATCTTACACCTACACCTCACAACCCTTTAAAAAACCTCTTAGATAGTAATGAATAATATTTGCACCTAACGGTGAAGGTTTGATCCTTTACCAAGCCTGTGGTAATTTATATACAGGTAATGAGTGTTGATTTTCCATTTCCCCATTATGTTATAATTTATTATATACCCGAGTGAAAGAGAGAATCCCAAACACTTATGTGATGTGCCAGTATATATTTTCGTGCTTTTAATTACGAGGTCTAGAAGGTTGTGTTGTAAAATACTTTTAAAGAGTAGGTTAAATGACCCTCATATTGTTATTGTCTAGGTAGAAAAACTCATTTGCTTGAGGACAAGAAAATCCCAAGTGTAAGGATTTGAGAGGTTGTCATTTTATACATATTAGGGGTTATTTAACCCTAAATCATGCATGTATGCATAGATTACAGTGCTTAATCGTTTGCTTTCAGGTTTTTAGCAATTGGATGGCATTTGGCGGGATGCTCTGACTTTTGGGCTTCATTTGGAGAGAAACGGGACATGATTATGGCACTACACCAAATCCTATGAGGAAAGTATTGTTCATAGGAGGAGTGGAGACGGTGTCGCATTTGCAAGTAAAAGTGACGTCGTCGTGATCTATCCATAACGGGGTCAGAGATCTAGCGACAACGGCAGGACATGGCCGACTTTAAAGAGGATCTCGAATCATTCACGTAGAGACGGCGGTCAGGGACTAAACACGATGCCATGATCTGCGGTCGATATCTCTATATATACAAAACGATTTTAGGGTTTTAAGTGTGTAACTTTGTATAACTTTTGAGAGACGAAAGTTAAAGTCTTTGTGCAGACTTAAAGGTCGTTTTTTATTGGCCTCAAAACCCTATTGTAACTACACTTCTATCCTTGTTTTATCAAGTCAAGAGTGTTATTATTAATAATTTCATATATGTCTATGTGTTGTGTTGATTAATCTATGTTCTGCTATCCTTAAATGCTAGGCTAAACCCTCCTTGTATTTGCTTTATGATTGCATGAAAGTCGGATTGTTGATCTTTTACTATTGCTTCTTGTGTATGAATTATGTGCGGGTTAGGCTTAGAAACCAGCTTTGGGTCTGTATCGTTGTAGACTCGGCTATGATCGCGAGTGACTGTGCGTAGAAAGGATAACTTCGGTGGTAACTTTCATTCATACTACCCCTTACCATCTTTATATGGTTGTTCCCTTAAGTTATTTCACACGCATTTTAAACTTATAATTAGGGCCTTGTAGTAGTCTCTTACTACCTTACTTAGTGCGTGCATTAACGGTAATCATTAAATAGACGAAGAGTCGTTGTTAATCGTTCATGACCTAGGAAATACTTACACAAATCCTCACCGTGTGACAAGGCAACGGATTAGGAGAAGCAAATCTATAAGTATGCTTGATTAAGTTAATAGAGTTAATTTATCATAATGTTATCACTGTAGATTAGAGATTAGTTTAGTCAATAGATTTAAACAAACCAACCTCTCAAACCATAGATTTACTTGCTTTCTTTATAAATAGAAAAAACACAAAAATTATCTTCTTCTCAAATCCTAGAAATTCTGTTGAACAGATGATCAAGCCTTCCCAACATAATTACCCTAGGAGAACGTTTAACAAACCTGAATATTGCCTATGATACTTCTACAACAGTTAGGGTCTATGCCTAGAGTTGTAAAACTTCTTTGTTAAAGTCCTAGACGTACGTACAGCATTTCCTAAGGTGTATGACAGGGGAAAGACCAAAAGAATGGGTGCAATGGTTACCACTAGCTGAATATTGATATAACACAAACAAACACTCTTATACTAATGTTACCCCTTTTGAAGTTATGTATGGCCACACACCCCCACTACATGTACCTTATGTAGCTGGTGAAAGTGTTGTAGAAGTGGTTGACAGGACCTTACAAGCTAGAGAAACCGCCATTGAAATGCTTAAATTCTATCTTAAAAGAGCTCAAGACAGAATGAAGATGTATGTTAATAGAAAAAGGTCTAAAGGGACTTTGAGGTAGGTATGTGGGTCTACTTGAAGCTACAGCCTCACAGAAAGGTGACTATCATACAAGAGCAACAACCCAAACTGTCAGCAAAATATTATGGCCCTTTTATGATCTTGGCTAAGGTGGGTTCAGTGGCTTACAAATTAGAATTACCTAGTACCAGTCAGATTCATCTAGTCTTCCATGTGTCCCAGCTCAAGCTATGCAAAGGAAGTACTAATAAAATAGGAATTCTAGCACATTGTGAGGTTGATGGACAATTGTCAATTGAACCATAAGCTATCTTGGACATGAGAATGGCTAAACCTAACAACAAGGCTGTTGTCTATGTTTTAGTCAAATGGGCCAATCACAATGATAAAGATGCTACCTAGGAACTTTATGATGATTTAATTCAAAGATTTCCATACTTTCAGAAAGATTCTTGAGGTCAAGAATGTTTCTAACGGGAGTGGATTGTCATAAAGAGAAAGTCTAAAGGGTGAAATTAGCAAAAGTCAAACTCCATCTTAGAGGGAAAAGTTGCTAAGAACCAAACTGCCTTTAAATACCATCTTTTATTGTAGTTCATTTTCATTCCTGATTTTGTAAACTCTTATGTACTTGTAATTCAATGATCATGTACAATCTAACTCAATATCCTAATAATAAATCTTTTTTTGAATCTAAATTCTCTTTTATAGATTCCTAATTGATTTGTGCCATTGAAATTGTGATCTTCATTTCTGTGTTGATTTTTAGATTGCTTTGTTTCACCTCCTTTCCCCGGCTTCACAAAGATTATTTGTGTTGGGAGAATAGACGCCCGAAAGATAGCTCCAAATTTGACGTATGTGGAGTTTGAACATGAGAACTCCACTAAAAGACCTAAAAGTATAGACATCAACCAAAATATTTTTTTGTCAGCTGTAGTATGTGATTAGTTATAATGTAGTACATGATATCTAGGTGTGTCTGCTGATACATATAGTTGTAACTTATAGCAATAAACAAAATAGTTTTGAGTTGGGTTTTTTCAACATGTACCCCAGGGGCACATGATAAGGTGGGGACAGAGGCTATGTGTCACAGCCTGATTAGTCAGCAGTTATTATTATTAATCATTATCAGGTCCCACAATCACCTGTTGGCCAATCAGGCTGTGACACACAGCCTCTTGTCCTCACCTTATCATGTGCCCATGGGGCACATGTTAGAAAAACCCTTTTGAGTTTGCTTATAGTGATAAGGGTTTTTAGATAGATAAGTTACCCAACTATCAACTTTTGTTCGCCTAAGTTACTAATCTTTTTTCTTGACTTTGGGGGTTTGAACTATCGAAGTTTGACTTTAAGGTTACTGAACACCAAAAGTGTGTTCATTCATGTTACCCGAATACTGGCAACCGGAAGTGTGTGTTTTTACCTAGTCCATGTCAGCTTTTTGTGGGCCCCGTTATCCAACTCATAAACTAGTCAGGTTATTAGACAGATATGTTACTCAACTTTGCGAATTTGTTCGCCTAAGTTACTAAAGTTTGTTGTTTTGTTCATTGGTAAGTGTAGAATACACATATCCATTTATGCCTAAAATAACCTAATTAAACCCAAAACAGACCAAAAATGGCAAAAATATGCTTGTATTTGTGTTTTGTGTGTGCGGGTACGGATCAGTCAAAAAATCACAAGAAAACGATCAAAAACGGGCAAGCACGGACACGAGAATCAGAAGAGTACAAAGCCGAAGCCTTATACACATTTTTATACATGTATTTTTATACACGTTTTTATACACACATTTGTATACACATTTTTACACATATTTTTATACACGTTTTTACACACTCATTTTTATACATGTTTTTTATACACACATTTTTATACACGTTTTTATACCCACATTTTTATACACACTTTTTATACCTATATCTTTATACTAAAATGCGTGTCTAAAAACGTGTGTATATAAATGTGTATAAAAATGTGTGTATAAAAACGTGTGTATAAAACCGTGTATAAAAATGTGTATGAAAACGTGTGTATTAAAATGTGTATAGAAACATGTGTATAAAACCGTGTATAAAAATGTATGTATAAAAATATGTATGAAAACGTGTGTATAAAAATGTGTGTATAAAAATGTGTGTATAAAAGTGTGTATATAAATGTGTATAAAAAGGTGTATGAGAATGTGTTTATAAAAATGTGTGTATAAAAAGTCAAAAAGTTTAGTAACTCGGGTGAACAAATTCGCAAAGTTCAGTAATTTATTTGTATCAAAAGTCAAATGCCACGCTGATAATGCAATTGGGAATCAACACTAGCAACCGGTCACCGATAGTTCGATACCAAATTTAACCGGTTTCGATAGTCCAATCCCCAAAGTAAAAAAAAGAATGGTAACTTAGCGAACAAAAGTTAATAGTTGGATACCTATCTATCTAAAAACCCTAGTGATAATTGTTGGCGTAGTGATCATATTTTCGATTACTCATCTTTCTTCGCAAATCCTTATTATCTCTAGTTCTCTACTACTTTATAAAGCATTTAGCCCATTCTAATTTTAGAAGTCTTAAAATTTTAAAAACAAAACGTTTTTTGTTATAGAAAGATTTGTAATAACACACAATATTAATGCAGCCCATAAAACCATATTAATTATAATTTGTAACAGCCAAAAAGGTATAACAACTCATTTAAATCATATGAATTATAACAGCCCATTTCAATATAAAAACTCTCCACACCTAATCTGATAAGCATAAACTTTCTCTCATTCATCCTAAAAACACAAACTCGCACCTTTTGATGTGAGTTTATTTAGAGCTTTTAATGCTTAGATCAGTATGCTCTTGGTGTCCTTAGTTTTTTTTTTTTTGCTTCCCTTTTAACATGTGATCTTTTTTGTGGTTTTATAGTTGTTTGAAAGTGAAAATGGAGATGTCAAGATGAAGATTTCGAATGGTAATAATTTTATCTCTGCTTTAATTTTTTTTGTTCATGTTGCTTCTCTATAATGTCCTACTGCTAAGTATTGATCTGATACTTAATGGGTTAACACAATCTACCAGATGGATTATGGAAAAGGTCGATGTTGGTTGTGCCGGTGATGATAGATACTGATGAAGAAGGTGATGCCAGAAAAAAGATATCTTAACTTTTAAGTATAGATACCATTCTTTTTTAGTTTTGCTTTCCGTATTTTTTAGTTTGATGAGTTTATCTTCGTTGTCGCCTTACATAGGATCCGGTCATCTCCTCCGACCTCATGTTTCATTTTGATTAGTATATGTGATAATTTTGTTTGAATTTAGAGTTTAAAATCTAAGTTTTCTTATGATGTCTTTGTAGTTTTTAGTATCTTAAAAATAAGATACGGAGAAAAAAAAATGATAAAATGAATGAATTAAAATGATGATTTGTTGGTTTTTACGTATTTTTTAAACTGCATTGATTTTCGATCTATTTTGATGTTCTGTTCTTATCGTACAATTTTTCAGATACAAAATTTAAAGATTTGATTATCATGGATGTTCAAGGTAAACCTAATGTTAATAGATTTTGTAAAATTATCTCTACTTCTCTATCTCTATCTCTACTACTTTATAAAGCATTTAGAGCATTCTGATTTTAAAAGTCTTAAAATTTTTAAGAGACCAAAACATTTCTTGTTATGAAGATTCAAAATCTTAATCAAATTTGTACACCACAAAAGTTTGAACCGTCGTATAATGTTCCAAATAAGTGATTTAATGGGAAATAAGTAACCACCATATCAATACTTGTAACATATAAAACTTAAAAAAAGTTATTAATAAGTCAGTTCTAGAAATCTTAATATAAAAGGAACTCATTATTTATAAAGAAATCAAAAAGCTACAACACAAACTAATCATACCTTACACACAATAGATTTAGTCATCTAAGGTTCTTCTGGTCCTTGAACCTCGCCTAGCCCCTCGCCGAAAGATTTAATTATACGGGAACTCATCGCCGCAACGCGCGGGTACCGGTCTATTTTAACTTATGTTTCAAAGATGATACTTTTATGTGTTCCTCCCCCTTTTGTCTTTCGATTTGGATCTTTACTTTATTTGGATATGAAATACTTTGATTGTTTGGCTTAAAGTTTTTTTCATTAAAATATCATTACATTGTACAGTAGTTGATATAAAAACATTAACCGAATACATTTACCGCCGCAAAAAATATCACAGAGCAATCCCGTTTTGCCCGCATTGCGCGAGTACCCGTCTAGTTTTAAATAATGAGATAACGTATCTAGAGCCCACCCAAACAATAAAATGTTCTCACTAAGGTCGTCTATCTTCTAAAATTAACTTATGAGCTACCATTAGAGCTGTAAACGAACTGAACGTTCAGTGAACATTTCATGAATTGTTCGGTAAAAAGTTCTTATGTTTTCATTTAATTATTAAATGAACGAAGCATGAACATATTTTACGTTCGTTAATAAGTAAGAACATCAACAAAAGTCACGTCCGTTCGTTTATGTTCGTGAACGTCCGATTATGCGTTCATTAACGTTCGTTTATGTTCATTTATCTGTTTATGTTCGTATATAATATCTTTTAATTAGATACTTTTAAAACTGATATATCTAAACAAAATAACACTTATAAAATAAAATATTATGCATAATTTGATAAATTTAATGTTTTTTCTACGTTTATTTGTGTTCGATCGTTTATGTACGTTTAAGGTTCATTTAGTTTCTTAATGAACGAATATAAATGAACACGAACAACTCATCTTCTTAATAAACGAACATGAACAAGAAAATTCGTCCGTTTAAGGGTTCGTGTTCGTTTATTTGTCCGGTTAAAATTAAATGAACGAACATGAACAAGGCTCCGTTCGTGTTCGTCCGGTTCGTTTACAGCCCTAGCTACCATAATACACATTTGTTTTATTTTGTTTCTACCGACTTCGGTTAAATTTTTTGTCGAAACTTTGTAAAATAACAAGAATAAAACTAGTCTTACGTATCAAAACAATACCAATATGATTTTGAACATGGTTCTAAAAGGCGCGCCATGGCGCCGCAAAGGCCTCGTAAAGAAGTGAGGTGTGACCTCCACGCCACGCTATAGACCAAGGCTTGGGCTTAAGGCTTGACGTGAGATAAGGAGTGAAAAAACGTGATAAGATGCGATAAAATGTGACGCGTGAAGGCTTTTTTAAATTCAATTTCGATAAAAATCGTATTTTATATAGAAATGAAAAAGATTACATGCAAAGATAGTTTCTTGACTTTATTTTTTATGTATGACACTTTTTTTAAACTCAATATATTTGTAATATGATATAAATATATAAATTTATAAATATCTTTATATTTTCTGCCACTTTAAGTCACGCCTTAAAAACGCCATGACTCGTCATGGCTCGCAAAGGCGTGAGGCTTGGTCATGTCGCCACGCCACGCCTCACGCTATCTATAACCTTGATTTTGAATGTAAAATATCACCTATTCTTTTATAATTTAATGTTGATTAAGGGCCCGTTTGATTTGTGGGGGTTAGGATGGGGTTTGGGTTGAAGAGTTAATATTACTTGTTTGGTTGCATTTTTATCATGTGGGTTTTGATTTAAATGCTAAATATTAGAGGGTGCGTTAAAAGAGGAGGGTTTGCAAGACTTTTATGACAAATGTGAACCCATATGTTTTTTCCTCCTCTTATTTATTTTTTTTATCCTTTATTTATTATTATAATTATTTTTAATTCATATTTTAATACATAATAAATTTTTAAATAGATTTTCTTTCTCTACACCTTTAAATTCCAAATCTAAATCTAACAAATTTAAATTCAAATTTCACAACCTCCTAATCCTAAACCAAAACTTAAATCAGATTAAATCCAAATCATAATCCTAAACCTATCTACAAATCAAACGGGCCAAATCCTCCTAAATCCTAAACCAAACTTAAATTCAAATCCAAATCATAATCCTAAACCTATCTACAAATCAAACGGGCCCTAAATAGTGATGCATGCAAACAAAGGATAAAACCGGTATCTTGCATTTCAATTCATTTTTATTGGTTCAAATATGATAATGTAAGCCTTATTCTTGTTATAATTGCATAAATCTCGTCCAAAAATTGTCCAAATTTGTATAAATGAAAGCAAATACATACTCATATCCGATGGACCTATAAGTAAGTTTTAATAAATCAACGGCTTAAATGAGAAAAGTTGTTTGTTCAAAAAAAAAAGAGAAAAGTTGAATATTTAGATGACCTCCATAATTGTTATCCCTTAAATAATAGATTTTTAAGTTTTGAAAAATAAAAATCTGATCACAAGTTCACAACAGTTATAATAACTGTTCTTTTTTTCATTTTATCTTGAATAACTATTCTTTCTACTAAACACAATAATTAGAACACCATTTTAATCCTGCAAAATGAAACCACCTCTAAACAATGATAAAAGATTTATAAAAAAAAACTATTGGAATCTAAAAGCATATTAAAAAAGAAAAGAAAATAAGTTGCAGAATAATTGGGCCCAAAATGGTGGGCCCATTTGTTATAAGGCCTGCTATAGAGAGTTCGAGTTGTCCCCCTGCCCATGTTATGGCACAAAAGCAGTCTTTCATCTAGAAGGAAATTTTATTCTGTCTCTTTTAGTTCACAAACAAAATTATATTTCTAACAGTGTAAAATACGAATGTACATAGAACTGCATATTATTGCTGGGAAATTATGGTGGCCTAGTAGTGGTCATGAAGCTGATATCCTCATAAAAAATCTCAGTTCAAAACTCGCTAGATACATATTCCGAAGGTGGCCATGGAATTGGTCATAAATGGTTACGTAAATATCCCAGTTAAGCATGTGGATATTTGAGTCAAATACTCGCACCTCTCTGGATAACAGAACAGGAAAACCACATTCATTTAAACGTTACTACGGATGGAAATAAGAACTGGCCAAATAGTTGGCTTGAACGGGCATTGAGCAATTAAAGACGTTTTCGGTGAAAGATGTCCAATCATAGTTACAGGTAACGCAGTCGCTTTGTATCTACTAGATCGCGAAACAAGATATGAGTATTCGCTAGTTCTAAATTTTCATTTCGGATGTGTACCATATAAGTTGGTACGATGTACCCGTACAATGTACTATATTAATTAAAAGAGAATGCAATCATCCATTTTAATTCTTTTAAACACTTTGATATTTTTCAGAATTTCACCCTAGAGCACTGGCTATGGTTGGGCCGTCAAGCTCAAGCCGTAAGACTTTTTTTATAACACCAGAATACTTCATAACACTAAAAACACCCCTCCCTCCATAACACCACATTTTTGGTGTCGTCGTGCAAAAAAAAAGTCAAAAACGCTAAGAAAAAACCCATAATGCGACGCATGGTGTGGTTTGGCGCCGTCAAGTGGCGTTTTCCGGGACCATCTCGGCTGGTGGTGACGGCTCAGAACTCGAAAACGCGAGGTGGGGTGTGGTTGTGGCGCCATCGGGTGGCGTTTTCGGGGATGGCTCACCATGCCTAGAGCTCTAAAATAAACCAAGATAAATCGCTGATTTTGCATTCAAAAACGATGTACCCAACATTTTAGATCGCCGAACCCATAGTTTCTGGCACATTGATCCGGTTGATTTTGGTAAGTCGAACTACGTTATTTCAGAACGGTCAAATTAGCGATCCAGAACGCGATTGTTCCACGTTCTGGTACGTGTGATCCAGAACGTAAAAACGTGGCTAAGCTAGCGTTTCCTCTCACTATGGTCCCAATCGATCCCTAAAAGGAATATCCAGTCATCGGAACTTTTGCACAAAACATAAATTGTCGAGTCTAACAAGAGGTCACATATATATTGGCAAAGAGAACAAATATCCAGCAAAAAAAAAACACAACAGTTAGCTCTCCATGAACCGATTCATTCAATTCAAATCATAGATACGTAGTTTTGTTTGTTTTTGTGTCCGTTCTCTTTACAAGCTAAAGAATATATGAAACTAGATAAAAACACTCTTTTAACTAACAAGCCTGAAACTGATCTAACCTTTACTTTCGTGTGTCCATAACCACCATCGAACATTTTTGACATCGAATCTTCAAACTCTTATAATAACTTGATGAGAAAACACTCCTGAGAAAAATATTTGAAATCAAATTCAAGCTTCAGATGCATTAAACTTTTGGAAAATAAATAAAAAAGAAGAAAAAAATACTTACAAATGTAAAGACGTCTATCATTTTACTCAAGATTCCCCTCTACCAGAAGAGTTTTCACGCTGGCTGCGAAAATGACTCAGAAGTTGCTGTGCCTGATTTAAGCAGACAAAACACGTTACAAACAATGGCTAAGCTAAAAAAGGCATTGGATGTGGCAAATTGGGCGGCTCATAATTTTTTATAGGTTGAAACGGGTCATACCGAAACACTTTTGTCCCATAAGTTTAAAGTTTTATAAGAATTTAATGAATCAACTATGATCACAAATTCACAATCACTAAATTTTCAATAACAAATCTTATCTTTTGAATAAATTAAAGTTTAATCGTTTATTATAAACAATTGACGTGTCATAGCATGATATAAAAAACTATACTATTTTATTAATAAACTAACTTTAAACAAAAATGACTTCGCAATTTTTATGCAATTCAAAATACACCCTGTCACGTTCCGATCCGTTCAAGAAAAAACAAACGAAACAGCCAATTCATGAGTAAAATGACTCCATTCCAATTGTTAATATGCAACATATAATTATCATCATAATTTTCTCTATCAAATGAAAAAAAAAATACTCACTTTTTTTACTACAAAAAGAAGCAGACCTTCTCCTTGCTCTTGAAGTTCCACGACTGGACATGCAACCATTGGCGGGACAGCCCCATCTGAAAACCAGCCGACAATATTTAGACTACTTAGACAAGTTGCAAAAGTATAGAAGCAGCATTTGCTTTTCCCTATGAGAAACCGTTTCCACAACCTCAACCAATAACGGGATCCCACCTTCTCTTGCCAATTGCCAAACACCCTCTCTGAAACACTTGCAAGATTCGACAGAAGAGCAACTGATTTATCAACCATTTGTGATTCGGGGTCCATTAACTCCACAAGATACTTAACCGCCCCTGCTTGAATTATCCGAGCTTTATTTTCATGAAATATCGACAAGTTAAACAACGCAGTTGCTGCGTCTTTTTTCCCTCTTAAAGTACCCTTTCCTAATAGGTCAACCAAAGGTTTGACCGCTCCAGATTGACCAATTTTTACTCGGTAATCTTCCTAACAAAGACAGGCTGAATAATGCTGCCCGCAGCTTTCTTTAGCACATGCCATTCCTGTTTTAAATACGTGGATCAACGGATATTCAACAGCACCTGATTCGGCAATCATTGACTTTATATTTTCGTTTATTGAAAGATTTAAAAGAGCGGTAACCGCGTGTTCTTGGGTTATCTTTACACTGGAGCGTAACAGTGATATGAGAGGTTTAACGGCTCCAGATTGTCCTATCAAATTCGATCCATCTCGTTCTTCGCAAGAGATCGCAGTTCCTCAGCTGCTTTCGTTTGGGCTTCGTTTAAGGGTGACTTAAGATCATTAACAAGCTGATTGATACGAGAAAATGTACTTAAATCATCCATACGATTAGAACATGTAGATTGTAAATGTTCGGATGATTCATACAATTGTTCAGAACTTGAAACAGCCGTTGATGTTGATTCACTTCTGCTATGACTACACGACTCTTCAGGGGATCGATGGTTTGACTTTTGAAAGCTCTGTCGGTCAAACCCATTTTCAAGTGACAAATGCCAATCGCCCATGCTATCTTACGTTTATCAAGATGTCACTGGTTCTGTTGACTTTTATACAGTTTTCGTCACGCCAATTTGCTATCAAAGCTTTGACCGTGTAATTCGGAATCAAGTTGGTATGCGAAAGTGTTTGACGGGTTACAGGGCATCTCGAAAGTCCATGATCGATCCATTTCTGGATGGAATCACGTTCGTTAGTTTGACCAGAGCACGATCACAGGGGTCAAACATGATTGCAAAGTCAAGGCATATGAAATATGAGGAATCGAGACACCATTTTTCGGCTTAACGCTATTCAAGATTAACCATGTGTTCTCGTTATATGAAAGACGAAGATCAGCAAATGAGTAAACTTGATCAAATTGGTTAAACCTTAATGTTTTCCTATTCACTTGCAATGCTCTCTTTTAGAAGTTCTTCGCCTGAGATAAACTGAAGCAACTCGTAATCTCATTAATGTTTCAACGGAGGAACATTTCCTTCCCGTATGCATTTCAGAGCTTGTTCTAGCTTTTCTGATGTTATTTCCAACTTCAAGCTCTCGATTTCCTCAATAAATTGCTGAAAAATGGACGATATGATGTAAACAGTAAACACATAAGAATGTTTCTCGGGTCCTGTCAAATCGGAGCATTTTCAATGCTAAATAAAAAAAACGAGGAACAAATAATACTATGGAACAGTGGGTATAAGCGAATACACACAAATTGCATAGCCTTTATTTGCATATACCAATATAGAATATCAATTGTCCCACTTAATATATACGAAATTATCAATTTTAAATGCCAGATTTTAGGGTACTTTGGTTACAATATGATCCAAACGGGACACAAAATAATCCGTTATAATGACTCAAATTTACCATGACTATCTACAAAAAAAAATGGAACAATACGTTGGTTTTATTAAAACAAAACAGAAAATCTCAAATGCGACATTTTTTATCCAAGTGCATTGAGGATTGCGTACAAGTTCCCCTAACTTTCAAGAATTTTGGGTTTTTTAATGTAAATTGTGTGAAATATGGTATCTTAATAAGGATTATATTATTTACTTATAAAAGGACTTTGCTCTAACGTGATGTTTTGACTTTTGTGACTTGAATCCTGTGTCACAAAGATTTCATGCAATACCTGAATAACAGCAGAAGGTGGAGTTCGATATGACGAGATGATGAGATACGACGACTCTATTGACCCGTATATGGTTTCACAAATCTTGATGGAATATCTCTGAATTTTTAGAATAAGTTGTCTGCTCTGCATAACCTGGAAGTATATCCAAAAAAAATAAACACGACTAGTGGCTTCTTTTTATGTTATTAATGTCATTTCCTCAACCATAACTTTGTAAAGAAAGGAGATAAACTGCATACTAACCCCACAAATTTTGCTCGTGTGGACACCCCAATTTTCAACAAACTCTCGGGCCTCATTTACAGCTACATCAAGTTCTTCTAACTCCTTGCACAGAATTTCATCCGGATGTATGTTGGTGTCATCAATGTTATCAAGTATTCGTTTAAATAGCTTAAATGAACTAGCAACATCTTTGTACTCTTGCTGACATGGCAGGTTCTTCGGTACACCAAATGTGACAAGATGAATGAACCGAGAAAAGCTGTTACTTAGACATTTTAACAACTTTTCCACATCCATCTGTCCTGCTACAATATTATTGATAATCAAAATTCAGAACTCCAACAAACTACGGAAACATATATAAGCAGGAACTAATGACTACCAAATTAAGAAGCTTTAATGATTACTCGTCACTTAAAATCCATCTATCTACCAGCTCCTCCAAAATAGTTCGGCGTACAATATGTAGAATCATCTAGCTATATCTAACTGTAGTTAACTAGTTTCAGTATCTTATTGTGATTACTACTAATTTGTTACTAATAAGCTTCTTATCACACATTGTCCAAACACCTTGTACACATCTAATTTTAGACATATCACGCACACCGCTCAAATACAAGCCACTCCTAGAATCTGTAGAAAACTCAAAAGTGCCCAAACTTCTCCACACTTTTTAAAGCAGGCATATCCTCTCAAGATACAAACATTCGAAACCCGACCAAAATAACTTGCACAATTTGACAAATTTGTCAAAAGTTTTCATCATTCTACCCTCAAAAACTTGCACACCGCATATTTACGATACACACCTTGGTATAAAATGCTAAAAATAACTAAAATTTTCAGTTGTGAAGTAAGCAATTCTCTCAAGCTACAAACATACGATAATCGAACAAAATAACTTATATAAATTCAGCATAAGTCCTCATCATTCTACCTTAAATATGTACCGTTCAACACAAACACGTGGTATGCAACAAAACAAACACAATAATTCAACAACTTAAAGGCCAAATGTTTATGCTAAAACCATCAAAATCAATACTTATAAATTATAATTACAACAAACCCACTTCACAAATTAGCTAAAATCATATAATTTAAACAAAATCAAACAAATTTCCATCAAATTCAATTAAATAACCATAAAAACACATAAAAAGACAAAATACTAAAGACTTTGAAAGACCCATGAAACAAACCTTAAATGTGAAACTAAAAGGTTATTCAGATACCATTTATAGATCTGAATAAAACCCAGAAAGGAAATTGGTTTTTAAGATTAATTTGGGTGAAATAGGTGATAAGGAAGTTGGGAATTTGTTAATATTCATGGAATGAAAGGGTAATTGGTGGTCAATATAGTTCAGGTTTGTTGGGGATTTTAATAGAATATTGATTTGGTGTTTAATGACTTTAATCAACTATTTATGAAGCAAATCAATGATTAATGGATGTGAAAAGATGGATAACTTTTATGTTTTTTTATTGATTAGTTAAGATCATGGTGATGTTTAAGTTGACAATTTGAAATCCGACAAGGTTCAAGCTTATTGACTTATGTGTAACATTTTATTTTCTCAAAATGTATATTTTCTTTTAAAGAAATGCTATGTTCGTAAAAGGTTAAAAAAAACCCACACAATGTTATGGCAAAATAATTTGTTCAATTATGTAAATTCTTGCTTTTTTTTTAATTGCTTTGATTGAACAAATTATTTTGACACATCATTATGTGAATGTTTTTTTATGAACCTTTTATAGACATAGCATTCCTTTTTCCTTTATATGTTTAGGCTAAAATATTATTGCAGGTGAACTTCACCGAACTCATCTTTAAACGAGAGCCATGGTCTCCTTTTTCGTTGGTTTGATGTTGCAGATCACTTAATGATTTCTAATTTTTATTTTTTTTAGGAGTATAGTTTGTAGTATGGTTGTATAAAATGCAGTATTTTTATTCTTTTTTATTTGGTAGTGATCATAGCCTTTGATGGGTTTTGTGCTATATTGGATGATGATACTATTCTCTTGTGAAGGTAACAGGTTTGATGACAATAATGCGTAGTCTAAACATTGTTATATTTTTTTAGCATTTCTTTTATTGTGAATCTTTTATATAATAAAAGAATTACATTATTTCGGAGTTTTTTTATAAAATTGAATCTTATGAATTAAAAGATTGGACTAATCAGAACGCATGATTTTGCCACGTAAGCAAAATCGTACGATCTGATAGGTCAATAAAAAGTCAAAATTGATTTTCAATTAGTCAAAATTGCAAAAATTCGTCTATAACAGAAAAAACCATCAAAAATTATATGTGTCAAAAATGTAATAAAAAAAACCTTCAAAAAGCGGCCTTAATATTACAAACTTCAAGGGCCAAAATGAAACTACACATATATAGCTTCTACCGGCATACAACCACAAAAAAAAACCCCAAATATAGTTTTCTCCAACACATTCAATTGCTACCTTCTACCACCATCCGACCGCCACTAAATATCCTTTTCAATCCTTACTTATTGTTCCCTTAACACAAAACCCGTCTTATCCTCATTCCCATCACATTCATCTTTTATAACCTTCATTCCAATTGTTAAATCAGTCACACAAACCTTAATTTTTAATCGGCCATCATCCACCAGAATCAACCCTAATTTTAAATTATTACGGAAACACGAACCCTAATTTTAATCAGCAGAGAAACTTTTAACAACAACAACAACAGTGGCTGAGAAGGAATCATTCGAGTGGTGCTACTAAAGTCGAAAAAACCGTACAA
>BQNB010075687.1:0-31387 GCA_026074375.1 Tanacetum coccineum | reverse complement strand
ATCTTTCTCCAAACCTTATAAATAGAAACTCAAAAATGAGTTTTAAGTGTGCAAAATCATATTTTTGATACCTAAACCATAAGAGTCGATTTTTAGATGAAACGATAGGTGACCCCAGGGATCAACGAGTACGTTCTCAATTAATTGGTAAATACTTGGTTAATGGACTACTAGTGTATGAATTGCCATTAAGCAGTAAGTGGGTAAAGTCTCTATGAGCTAGGGTTTAACAAGATCACCATTGCTTTAATCCCTAAGATAGATTATAATCAGCAAATAAGGATGCTTTATGCAGATACGTTTAATTGTGACAGAATTCTTCGTATCTAGGTCTTAGGAAGAAGTAACGCCTAAGTCTTAAGAATGATATGCCGCCTCGAGATAAGTAATCATTGCACTTAGTAAACAAACCAACGTTCTAATCGGATTAATGATGGCTAATATAGTTTCCTTATATTTGGCTTAACCGCTCTTTCATCTTCTTTTAATTTGTTGCGTGTGTTAAGTGTCTTGAATTAGTTTTGGTCACCACAAAATCCATGCCAGTCTCTCAGGCCGAAAACTCCCTTTATCCATTAGATTTAGGATTAACATAGGTTTAGAATAAAATAGATCTAGCATAGAATTAACTTACATTAGTCAACCAAAATATTAATAAATTGAAAGAGTTCCTCGCTTCAAGTGTTCGACACCCTACTTACCACGAAACTCCTAGATGACCGGGTACACTGCCCGTGAAAGTGTTGTTTTAGGATAAGTCGGCAAAATATAAATTTAAAACTTAGTAATCAATAAATTGACCCTACACGATAGCACATCAAGTTTTTGGCGCCGCTGCCGGAGATTGAGAATTTAATCTTGATTTTTATTTGATATTTTGGTTTTAACATTAGATCTAACCCCTTAGGATTAGTGTAATTTAGGTTAGTGTATAATCTTGTATATTCTGTATATTTTGTATATTTGTCTTTAATTGTTTGCTTGTATATTTGTGTGTTTAATTATTTACGTGTTTTAATTATTTTCTAATACACTGTTCTGGTCGATAACTCGATATGGCGTATCCACTTCCATTGAATACGGCTTATCCAACTTTCTATACAATACATCATATTCATTCAACAGATTAATACAATGTATTCAAATCAATTGAATACGGCGTATCGATCATCTGAAACAGTAGAAGAAGCTGAATTTTCATGTTTTGATTTCCATGCTTAATTTTTTTCCCTTCTTCAGAACAAATTTTGTTGATTACCTTTGTGATAGATCATACATATCGGAGCTAGTTGATTGAAGAAGAGATGGCGGACAAAGAAGCAAAATCAACCATTAGAAAATTCATGACTAATGACCAAGCAAATTATTTTTCAGGGATTACAAGCATTAAGCATTAAGGTGAATGGAAAGAATGCTTATGAGCTTAAAAGAAAATTCCTTGATGATTTGCACAATAATGCCTTCAGCAGAACTAATGAGGAAGACGCGGTCGAGCATATCGAATACTTTCTAAAAATTGTTGACCCAATTGATTTACCGAATGTAAATCAGGATAAACTTAGAGCTGTTGATTTCCCAATCTCATTGGTTAAGATGCATGAAGATGGTTTAATGGAATTAAAGGATCAATTACTAGTTGGTTGATTTGACTGCTAAATTTTTTGGAAAATAGTACCCGCCTTCCCGCACTGGCAGAATTAAGAACCCCATCATTAAGTGGGACCCTACTAATCTGAAGTTTGAAAATTGGTTGGCATCAAAGTTTATGAACTATAAGACGATGGATATATTCACTAAAGGAGCGTTGTGGGATTACTAGAAATTAGGAAGTGACGAAATTGAGCCAACAGATCTTGAAGAAACTGATCACGATGATGAACAAGAAATCGGTGAAATTTTTAGGATTGAAACAAACTTGTTCGATTATGAAACACCGTTGTGCAAAGAATTCAAAGAGTTTAATTACCTACTCAAGATAGACTCGGATGTCCTTACTAAAGATATTGAGGGATTCAAGACTTATGACAAATACCAAATATTGGTATATAAAATGGAACAAAGACGTGCATGGGTACAGAACAACGAAAAACCATAGACTGACTGGATATGGAATGTAACCCACACTTTTTGACTATTCTTACTATATATTTGATATTTTATTATATTATATATATATTTTAAGGTGTAGTCAGAGCGGATCAGATACTGTAATAGAGGAAACTTACTAGGAGCTTACATAGTAGGAAACACACTCTGTTACCAAGATTTAGAATGGTACGATGCTTTGAAGGATAGCGAGCTGAAAGAAGAAGCTTTAAGAAATAAGGCTATCATGGAGGGATTAATCAATAAAGATGATTAATCAAATGATGAAGGTTGGATAAGTTAGGACGACTTTAAAAATACCAACGATGATCGTAATGAATGGGAATATGAGAATGATCATGAAGATGATGAAAGAAATGAGTTATGTGGTGATGAAACTCATAAACCGCCGGTTTTCACTATAAGAAGATTAGAGATGATCAAGTATTCGTTCGGAGATGATGAAGAGTATGTTGCTATTAAAGAAAACGAATACGATGATTTGACAAGTACAAGCGAAGATGCATGTCGAGCATACCAAGACATCTTTTAAATAATGGACGAAGGATAGATGGCAACGAGAGCTAAGTGAAAAGAAGCTGAAGAAAAGTCTAACTTAAAGACTTCGCCGTAAATAAAAGTGCTTCCCAAGAGAAAACCCGAAATGTTATTTATTTTTATTGATTCTGTCTTCCCAGAAATCAATACGGCGTATCCGCTTCATACCATACGGCGTATTAAATGTCTGAACGTTATCAGTCCTTTATTTTTATGCGCTTTTAAACATTATTGTCAGTTCTGACAATACAGCGTATTCATGTACATGATACGACGTATTTGGCAGACTGACTCGTATTTAAGGTACTTTTTACAGGTTTCTATACGGCGTATCCCAGTTTATGGATACGGCATGTTGATCTCTTGTACAGTTTGTTTAGTTTAGTTTAAATTAACCGTAGGTACCAAGATAGGAATGCATGTTTTTCCTATATTTCACAGGACCTCGCTGGAAAGAAAAAGAAATCGACAATATTGGTGAAGAATCTACATTCTGGAAATTTCAAATTGTTGGAGTCTTGAACCTTTAAGACGGCTGTTCAATACGTTCTTGTTCATTAAACCTATATGGAGAATCTACCGAGCAAAATACCAGGGGAGTTTCTCATTCTAATTCTTTTTAAGTTCCTGTTTTTAATGGTTTATCGATACAACGAGGACGTTGTATAATTCAAGTAGGAGGATGAGAATTAGAATGCATACTTGTCCTATTTTTCACACTAAAATGCTTAAATTATGCTCAAATATAAAAAAAATTCAAGCATACTTTTGTGAAATTACATGATACATAACCTGCACACAACAACCCTTATTAGATATTGTGAGGATTTAACCTTATCCGTTTCCAAATGTTTACACAAACTCCACAAAAATATAAGTGTGTCGGTGATGTTGTAGACTTTAGAACTTGGCCTGGTTTATCTATTCGAGATCACAGTGATGAGTACTATGGATTTAGATGGAGTAACTTGTTTAAATTGGTACATTTTTAGGATTACACCCAAAAAGCCTATACATGTTGTTTATTAACTAACTACACTGGTTAGTTAACCCCCGTATAAACCCTTTGTTTACTCTCACTATAAGAGTAAGATACCCCTAGAACAACCCGCAGAGCCAATCCTTTAGGAATTACACCAACTATTTGTTTTGTTACACCTTTACACCTTAGCTATCCTGTTAGATTAAATCCATTTATAGTTGCTAGTTACTTAAAGTGTAAATTAGTAAAAACTCATGTATCTTTGGTACGGTTGGAAGAATTTACACACCGCAAATGGGAATGTATAGAGTAGTCAAAACTCATGTATTTTTACTACCATCACAATTAATGGTACGTCTGAAGAATGAAGAATTATTGAAGGAATTATCTGAAATTATTATGATCAAGAAGATGGTGAAATTACACCGAGATTTGTAGTATAGTTTAGAAAAAAAATAAAAAAAATGAGAAAATCGCAACAAAAAAGAGAAGGAAAGTTTGAAGATAATCGTTTTGCAATTACCAAAGGAATTATATGAAGGATCGATTATTCATTGATACGTCTTATAAGTCAATACCAAAAAGTTGGAAGATATCGCCACTGTATTATAAATGTATGTAAAGTTTTGGGATGATTGGGAAGTTGACCGTTACGGGAACGCCAACTTAGGTTGTTGTTGTTGATCAATGATCAAGATGTTGTAAATAGTTGTGTCTTTGTCATGGTAATGGTCAGAAAAAGTGTCTAGTAACTTGTACTTTAGGCTTAATCTATTTGTTTCTTGATTTTTATTTAACAACAATTTACTTCCCTCTCACCTAATGATTAGCCGCTGGTTTTACGCTAATGAGGATGTGATCGAGCGTGCATGTCTATTCCGTCGTTATAGCCATGTATGCATGTCTTAGTTTACTCGTTGGTTCCTACCCTATATCATTCTTTATCCTAACCGTTGGTTAAATTCGAATGGGGATGTGATCCTATCCTAGCGTTTCGGGTGTGTATGTGTGCTTCAGCTGCCTTGTTGGAGTGGTACTTCTGGTGAGAGATTGTAGAATGATCAAACTGTACGCCTTTCCATACAAAAACCCATATTTACCTTTATAAACTTGTTACTCCTTGGCTTTAGTGATGGAGATGTGTATCCTTGCCAAGCTTATGATAGAATACTGGTCACGACCGAGCAATTGAGTAAATTAATTACATGTTACTACATAGATTAGTTGAGTGATTTGAGTGTTTTCATCTTCCTATTTCGTGGGGTGTTTGGTTGTGTACTTGTAATAGATCGAATAAGTTCTTTTAACGGAAAATATCCTTAGGGATTCATTTTTATAAACTTCTAAAGGCTACTTGTGGACAAGTAGGATTCAAGTGGGGGAGATATTTGATGACATCAAATAATGTCACTTTTATAGCATCATTTATCCCGCATTTATAACCCGTTTGATATAATTATTGCATGAATGGGTACTTAATGGTTTATATTTATTATTTATAGTAATTATCGAGTATTTGGCAAAAGATGGAGAAAAGGACGTGCTTTGAAGCATAAACGAAGAGTTGGAGAAAGTCACTGATTCTGACATTAATACACCGTATCATTCTAGAAAAATATGTCGTATCTAAAGACTTTGAAAAACTCAAGACCATTGTCTGACTTTGAAGAATACGCCATTGATACGCCTTATATGATACTTTGGTCAAAAATCAAGAAAAAACACATTTTCAGCCAATACTCCGTATCCAAAAACCCAATACTTCGTATTGGTCAATACGCCGTATCTAAAAATCAAATACGGCGTATCCAATTTCATGCGCAAGAATTTTGGAATATTTTATTCTTGGAGCCCACGCCAAGTCATCCAATACATCGTATTGAGCTTCTCAATACGCCGTATTTAACCGACTAACAGACCACTATATATAGACGACCCTAAACTTAATTTTAGGCATGCAAGTGAATCCCTAAACCACCAAGTCGACTAAGAGACGATCAGTAGAGCCTAGAAGGTCAGAAAAGAGCCTCAAGATTATAGGAAAACTCTTGTAATCTTCGTACAACCGAATACGCGTTCGATCGGGGTTTCTTTACTTTAATCGTTCATATATCAAACCGTGTGTATTTTTACAATGACTATGGGCTGATACCTTTAGGTATCAGCCATGTTTATGTAGATCTAATGTTTGGTTTGTTTATCTCGATTGCTTAATTTATCGTTGATTGTTGTTTATGTTTATCAATTTATATTCGTTTGCGTGCTTAAGTATGCGACCTATCATTCAACTGGGTCTAGTCCTACATATTTAATGAGCTGCAACTTCGATGTTGTTTGGGCGTAGGCTAAGGTCCGGGATAGCTTTCCATCTTGTAATTTATATATATAGAATCATATGATCACAAATATTGATCTATCTTTGCCTTTAGAATAGTGAGCTTAGTTGGACTAGCAAGTGACCCTAGGATCAATGAGTACGTTCTTATTCCATAGGTAAAGACTCGGACCCAGTGGATCTAGTATATAGATCGCCGGTTAAGCTAGTAAGATGGGTAAAGTCTCCATGAGCTAGGGTTTAGTAACGAGCACCCATTACTTGATCCTAAGTAGATTATAATCAACATAAGGAGCATTTATGCGTATGCGTCTATTTGTCGCAGAATTAGCGTGTCTCGGGTCTTAGGAAGAAGTACCGACTAAGTCTAGAATTGATATTGCCCTTTGAGTAAGACAATCATTTGCACTAAATAAAAAACCTATGTTTTATCGTATTATTCTGGTTGATTACATTTTCCTTACATTAGTTTCTCGACGCTTTATCTATCGTTTGTTTGTCACTCTTGTGTGTGTTATTTTGTTTTAATACGTGTCATCAATACATTAGGTTAGATACATAAAACCGTGCCAGACTCTCAGACTGTAACCCCCCTTTTGCATTAGTTTTAGGTTTAACTTAGATAACTAAAATACTAATAGAATTAGGATTAACGCTCTCGCTCTTAGTGATCGACACCCTACTTACCACAAAACTTCATCTGTCCGGGTACAGTGCCCGTTAAAGTGTTGTTTTTAGGTATAGTCGGCATAAAATAAATAGTAAAACTTGATACATAAATAACACCTACACAACGACACATCATAAATCTTTGAAGCATAAGCAATTGTTTTCTTGTAATCTTGTTGATATTCGCTTGGCATTTTGGTACGTACATAGTTTATAGTGATTTCAATGAGAAAATGTCATAGATAAAATATCATGCAATTCCTAAGTGTCTGTCTATATATCTATAATATGGATGTGCGGTTTTCTTGACTCGAGCAAAAGAAAAATAGCAATAATACTAGTAATAAGCAAACCTTAACGCACAACCTATGTTTGATATTGCTCTAATCGAATGAATCGAAAAATGCATATGAATTATGCACTTCGTATTAACACTCTTGAGACACAATGCATGATAAAAACGTTTTTGCGTTGTACTAACAATGTAGTTAAACAACACTTGTTTTGAAAATTTCCATAGACGTCGAGTGAGGGTTTTAGTTGAAATAAACACCAATTTGGGGTTTTTGCCGAAAATTGATTTTCACTAATCACTTCAATTATGCAATCTTAGTATCTATGGGAGTCATAGTAGTTGTACATTGCTATATTCTAGTCCTAATTATGCGAAAATTTCACGAAAAATAAAAATCCCCAAAGTGTTTGGTTTGTGCAAAATCGAAACCCTACACTCAAAATTAAAGAGAAAATAAGATGAAATAACTTACAATAGTTGTTTATGATTGATGATTTGTTGATAATCTTTGTCTTTTTCCGCTCCAATTGCCCATTTTTATAAGTTTTAATTAAGGGTTTTTGGTGTTTGGTTCGTGGGTTATGTTTGGTTAATAGTTTATGTGGTCCCAATTTGTTTAAACCTGGTTACTACTTACTTTTTCTGACACACGGATCCACCTAAGTAGGACGGATTTCCCTATACTGGATCTGTAATATGCTAAAAAATGTACAGAGTTGGTTTTTAGCCAAATTGGGACATGGTGTTGTGTTTTTGGCAATTGGAGTGTGTTATATATGTTATTAGGAGTATGTGATTTGATTTTCGAAGTCGACGTCTAAGTTTTGAGTGAACAGTGCAACTTGTCGTGAATTTCCCAATGGAATTTTAACATAGTCAATCCTACTAGGAGTGTGTTAACTTTTAGCATATATTTGACCGTTGCTAATAACACAAGCATTATAAACATTTAGACTTAACAAAAAATCGTCAACACAAGTGTGAGTTGTAATTCGATGATTGTCCTTTTCGTCTTTTTCAATCGATTTCATAATTTCATGTATTCACCACTAATGGTAGTACATATAGATTTTGAAAATATCTATGGTCATTTTATTGATATTTTCTTTATCTAGTAAAATTCTAATCTGAATTATGTTCATGATTGGAAGATTGTAAATCAAAAGTGTAATGAGAATTAACATCGTTTGAATAATGATTAATTACTTCATTAGATCTCCACTAATGATTATTTTTGGGAGGATGGAGGATCACTATCCATGATGAGTTCCATCATTCCTAATCCTAATCTTAAATAATTAAATACTTCACGTTTTAAAAACTTAGTTAATACATCGGCTATGTTATCTTCGGATGCAACTTTCTCGATAGAAATGTTACCCTTCTAGACGTTATCGCGAAGAAAGTGATGACGGATTTATATATATTTAGTTCTAGAGTGTTGTACGGGGTATTTACTTAAGTCGATTACGCCTTTATTATCGCACATAATCGAAACGTCGTCAAGGCATATGTCGGAGTCGATGAGAGCTTGTTTCATCCATAGTGCTTGTTGACACGCCTTTTCGGCGGAGATGTATTCGGCTTCGGTCGTGGAGTATCAAGGGTTGTTTGTTTCTTAACGAACCAAGATGTCAAACAACATCCCGTGAACGTACAAATGCCACTAATGCTTTTTTGATCAACGTAGTCGCCCGCGTGGTCATAGTCAGCATAAACTATAGTTTCTATTCCGGTTCCTTTCGGATACCATAATCCTAAGTGGATAGTTCCCCTAATATACCTAAATATACGCTTAACGGCTTCTAAGTGGGTAGTCTTAGGATTTTCTTAGAAACGACCACATAAGCAAACACTTACAATTAGTCTATTGGGTTAAATAAAGTAATTACTACCAATCATACCTTGTTATTTTGGGCTATCCATCGGAGTAGTCTTCATCGTCCTTAGTGCGCTTGACCCTCCGTTGACATTCGGCGTATTGGTTGGTTTTGGAATTTCACAACCTGAATTTTTTTGACATCTCTTTGATGTACTTGGATTGATTGAAAAATATCCCGTCTTCCAATTGTTTTATTGAAGACCCAAGAAGAAGTTCAACTCCTCCATCATACTCATTTCAAACTCATCGTGTATGATTTTTGCAAAATCATCACACAAGTTTTGACACGTGGAACCAAATATAATGTCATCGACATATATTTGAACTATGATGAGTATGACTTTGGTTCTTAGTAAAAAGTGTGTGTAGACATTCCCTTTAATACTCGTGTTTTATTAAAAGGATTTTTTTAGGTCTATCATTTACCAAGTGTGAGGAGCTTGCTTTAAGACAATACAAAGTCTTTTTAAGTTTTTTAACATAAATTGGTTTTTTTCAAAATCAATAAATCTTGGAGGTTGAGCAACGTAAACCTCTTCGTTTATGAACCCGTTTAGAAAAGCACTTTTTACGTCCATTTGGTATAATTTGAAATCATTTGCACAAGAAATAGCAAGAAGTATTCTAATAGATTATAACCTAGCTACTAGAGCGTATGTTTCATCATAATCTATACCTTCTTGTGATTATATCCCTTGTGCAACTTAATCTTAGCCTTATTCTAGACATTATACCATTTTCATTAATTTATTTCATGACCTTTTGTTCATTTGACTGTTTAACTATTGGGTAGGGGAAAAACTATATCCAAACTTCATTAAGATACAAATGATTTAATTCTCTTGCATAGCTTACATACCCAACTTTCTTCTCTTAATGCCTCATTGACATCCTTGTGTTCTATGATAGAAATAAAACAAAAGAAATTACTATGATTTTGGGCCTGTGATCTTAATGTCCTTTGATTAAGATTTCCTATGACTTGTTCTAGTGGATGATTCTTGGACTCCTTAATGTTAACGACCTCGTCAACTTCTATCGGGACTCTCTTCTTCAATTAATGATTTTTACTACTTGAGTCTTTATTTCAATTGCTTTTCTTCACCAATTCATCAGCAACTATGGTGATATTTGATAGGAGGAGGACTTTCATTGAATGTCACAATTAAGTGATTCTTTGACTTTCATTGTATGTTTATTTAAAACTACATAGGCTTTACGATTTTGAGAATATCCTAGAAAAACACATTCGTATGACTTTGGGTTAAACTTGGTTAGATAGTATTTAGTATTTAAAATGAAGCACTTGCTTCCAATTACTTTAAAATATTCTTAAGAGGGTTTCCTGCCTCTAGCTCTCCATATAGTGATTTATACATCTAGACCAATAGGATCACAATTAATGACCTATATTTGCCTTTAGATTAGTGAGCTTAGTTGGACCGGCAGGTGACCCTTGGGATCAACGAGTACGTTCTTAATTAATTGGTAAAGACTTGGTTAGTGGACTACTAGTGTATAAATTGCCATTAAGCAGTAAGTGGGTAAAGTCTCTAAGAGCTAGGGTTTACCAAGATCACCATTGCTTTAATCCCTAAGATAGATTATAATCAGCAAATAAGGATGCTTTATGCAGATACGTTTAATTGTGACAGAATTCTTCGTATCTAGGTCTTAGGAAGAAGTAACGCCTAAGTCTTAAGAATGATATGCCACCTCGAGATAAGTAATCATTGCACTTAGTAAACAAACCAACATTCTAATCAGATTAATGATGGCTAATACAGTTTCCTTATATTGGGCTCAACCGCTCTTTTATCTTCTGTTAATTTGCTTGCGTATGTTTAAGTGTCTTGAATTAGTTTTGGTCACCACAAAACCCGTTCCAGCGTCTGAGGCTAAAAACTCCCCCTTATCCATTAGATTTAGGATTAACATAGGTTTAGCATAGGTTTAGAATAGAATAGATCTAGCATAGAATTAACTTAGATTACTTAACCAAAATATTAATAAATTGAAAGAGTTTCTCGCTTCAAGTGTTCGACACCCTACTTACCACGAAACTCCCAACTGACCGGGTACACTACCTGTGAAAGTGTTGTTTTAGGATAAGTCGGCAAAATATAAATTTAAAACTTGGTAATCAATAAATTGACCCTACATGACAGCACATCAAAGTCCAACGCTTGATGGAAGCTCATCTTGCTCCTAATATGCATCCTCACGAATCGACAAAGCGGGAGGTAAGTGGTTCACTTTCAAACCCAAGCAAAATAATCTTGGTGACACCTATAATCCATCATGGAAAAGTCACCTAAACCTTAGGTGGAGACAACCCTAAAATCCTTAAAATAATTAGTCAACCCCACCTAATTAGTTTTAGCCCAACGGTTCATTCCTGAATCGCTCCTTCAAAAACAATCCTCAACCCTTTCATAATTAATCAAATCTTGAAGGATTGATGTCCAACTTCATGGCATCTTAAGATGCTAGATTATCTAAGTTTGAAGCCGATTTCAAACAACAACAAGGTGAGATGACCAATAAGATTGACACAGTCTTGAAGGCCATCACCGATCGAATGGCAGGAGCGCTTCCTAGTGACACGGTTAAGAACCCAAAAATGAATGTTAACTCCACCTCTCCAGTTTCGTCTGCTCGTTCTTACCTAACAGTAGATCCCCAATGCTTATCTCACCCCTCCACTTTGATTAATGCTGTCAAAACGTGTTCCATGGAGACAAACCATTCCCAGATAAGCCAGTCGCAAATAAGGATGAGGGTTGGAACACTATAAATAGAAGAACCTAAACCAACTCTGAAAGATGAATTCCAGGATCTGCATCTTAACCTACCGTTCTCGAAGTCCTAGCTCACGCTCCAATCTATAACGCAATGTTGGATAAATACGTGGAGGGCTTGGAACTAGGCAAAAAAGGATCATCCTTTGTCCAGGGCGAAGTATCTGCAAAAATGAAAGACCCCAAAACCCCTTTGCTAGTGGGAAGAGGATTCCTTGCAACTGCCAATGCAGTCATAGATTGTAGGAAGGCCAAAATAGCAGTAGGAGAAGGAATCACTAGGTCAGTATTCAGAGTAAAAGGAGTCGATTTAGGAAAAGAGGAAGCACCCTATTGGACCACGCTTAGAAAAAGGGAATCATACAAACCACGACGTAACTCAGATGGAGTAGGTGCACGAACCCCTTACTATGCTAGGAAGGATTTTTTAGATTGTCATTTTCCCGGAGAATGGGAAATTGCTAGAGACGCTGAAATTAATCCCTTTAAGGATGTCCTTGTATTTAGAAGAATGGTGGAATTATTAAGGGCCTTACCCATAAACCTCAAAAGAAACATGTGGGAGTCGGAGGACCTAATTGACAACCTAATTAACTGGAATAGACCACCCAAAAACGGAGATGGAGCATGGCATGCCAAGATTAGATTGATCGATCCGGACGGAGAGGATTTTACAAAAACTCTTCAACCAATCCCCACCTCTAGAAAGCTCTTCGAAAGAGAAAGTCCAAGGGAGATCATTAACTTGGACCATTTCTATGACACTTGACGTGTGAATCCGAGTCTAGCTACAAGACTCATAAATAAAGAAAAACGCTTTTTAGGAGGCAACCCAATATTTACTTTCCCGCATTTAGGAGTGTCTTGTGTTTTAATTCTTTATTGTTTGTTTTATAATTGTTGAATCATTTTGTAATCATGCTTTGTTTGTTTTTAACTTCATCTTATTTACAATCAAAGGTATATTGCATAAAATAAGTGTAGGGGGATATATCCAGTTTATAAGAACCGATTCAAACATTTAAAATAAATTGTTCAGATTAATTCGCGTCAGTTTCGAGTCATATGATTGTAATGATTAATCCCAGGTTTTTATGCAGTGTTTTCTACAAATATAACTAATAAAATTACATGCAGGAAATTTTCATTAAAAAAGAAGAGGAATTCTTCACAGCGTGTGGAGACGGCGTCGGGATTAAACCCGACGGCATCGCGTCTCTAGCAATGTGAAGATTCAAAAAAATTCAAGTATTTTTGAAAAATAAAATGTGCAATATTTAAAATTTGTAATTTTGTTGCAAACCTGCAGAAACATATGATTATATCATCGGTTTCATCCTATCTTTACTACTTTCATAGAGTCAAAACCCTAAACTCTCGTTGTATATATCATATCCCACCGATTTTACGCTTAATGTAGTTGTCTTTGTGTTTGATTACAGGTTATATTTGATGAGAAGAAGCTTGGAAGTTCTTAGAAAGTTTCATTGGACGATTCTTGGAGGACGATTTAAGCAGTTATCGCATGTTTCTTCTCCATTATTGAGCAAACCAGGGGAGTACTAGTTTCTTTTACTTGTTTTCTTTTCCATTTATTCATTTTTACGGGTACTTTTAAGAACATTAGGGACAATGTTCAACTTAAGTGCAAGGGGGAATAAGCCTTAGAAACTATTTCTTCAATTGTCATTTGCTTTGTCCTTAAAATGAACAGGGGGGGGGGGGGGGGGGGGGGGGGGGGGGGGGGGGGGGGGGGGGGGGGGGATAATATATCGAAACACATAAAAAGGTAATTTTGACCAAAATTTAAATTTTTATGACATATACCGATGAAAACCGAGTATTAATAGCGTCTCATGGATGGGAATTTACATGACTAGCACAAAAACCCTCAGTATTCCACCTCAAAAATGTGAGGTTTGCCTTTAGATCTATAAGAATTTGGGTATCCATTAATGATACCCAAGATAATTTTACCTTTAGCTTGTTCGAGTTAAGGTTCGAATATAGTCATATGTGTCTATTTCGTCGTTACGGATGTGTACGTATGGTCTTTGTTACCTTTTTTGGAACATTGGTATCGGTTTAAAATTATATGAGTGTACCTATAGCATATTAAATTTTAGAACTTGTTTTTGTGATGCATTCCAAGACCGCATAGTGAGTATTAGGATCTGCTAGAAAAGAGGCACTAGGATTGACCCAACGGTTCTCAACGTAATTGTATGATGGTCACACCGATCATATAACTATCCCACACCCTTGCCATGCACTCACTTTTAGTACAAGATACCCCTAGTACAACCCTCCGAGCCTATCATTTTTCATGGTTCTCGTAATTTTCTAGTTAAGCCGGACTATTAATGAAGAGCATTGTTAACCCTTAAACCAATTGTTACACCCAAATTGCCTTAGCCTACCTTGTATGTACTCGCTTTTAGTACATTATTGTTTTAACCCAAGTTAATTATAAGTACATGGTTGCTAAGTCCTTATCCTTGTAAATACAGTTTTGGGACGATTAGGATTCAAGGTAGTATTCATCTTATGAAAAATTAGGGAAGAAGTAATTTATTACCCCCAATAGAGCTCATTAAGCTCCATGTTATTTGATCACCTCAATATTCTGTCATAAAGAATAGTTTGCTTGTAAAGTATGTAAAAGTTCAAGTGTAGGGGTACATCTATATGCCCCAAATGATGTATTATGTTATTCGAAAAAAAGAGAAAAACAGAAAAGAAAAAGAAAGAGATTGATGTAGAGTTGATATCTTTGTCCGAGTCTTGGCTTAGCAACCAAATTAGTGTGTATTCATATAAATAATTAGCTAACCCTTTTCACCACTAAATTCACACAAAACCACCCAAAAATGAAACCCATCTATTTCCGTTTCCATTTAGTTATCTTAACCTACACCCCACAACCCTTAAAACGACCTCTTTGATAGTAAATGAATATTGCTTGGCGCCTAGTGGTGGAGGTTTTGAGATCCTTTACCAAGCCTATGTAAATTATATACTTATGACACGTAATTGAGTGGTAATATTCAGTTTACCCTATAGTATGTTATAATTTTAGAAACACCTGAGAGAAAGGGAGATATCCCAAACACCTTGATGTGCGGTTCTAATATACTTTCGTCGGCTTTAAATATACGAGGACTAGAAGGTTGTGTGTAAACTGCATTTTACAGATTTGGTTAAATGCCCCCAATATTGCTATTAACTAGGTAGAAAAACCCATTTGCTTGAGGACAAGCAAATCCTAAGTGTATGGTTATTTGATGAGGTGTCATTTTATACACTTTTTTGAGGCCATTTAACCCTCTAAATCATGCAAATATGCCCAAATTATATGCTTAATCATTTATTTTTAGGTTTTTAGCACTTGGATGGCATTTGGAGAAAATACACGTGACTTGGGCTCATTTGATGAAGAAAGGGACAAGATTATGACTCTACACCAAGAATCATGAAGAATTGTGCATACATCGCGTGGAGACGGCGTCGCCATCATAAAGCGACGACGTTAGGATCTTCATCGTGATGGTGTTAGAGATCCAGCGACGACGTCAGGACATGGCCGACTTAAAGAGGATCTAGAATCATCTACATGGCGACGGCGTCAAGATTTCTAAGTGACGTCGTCGTGTCGCTTTCTCTATAAATACAAAACCGATTTTAGGGTTTTAAGTATGTAACTTTGTATAACTTTTGGGAGACGAACCCTAATCATTCTAGCAGCTTTTAGGCCGTCTTTAGGGCCTCAAAACCCTATTGTAACTGACCTTAATCCATGTTTTAATCAAGTAAGATTGTTTATCTTTAATCATTCAACATGTCTATGTGTTGTTTGATTGATTTATGTTCTTGCTTTCTTTATAACATGCTAGGCTAAACCCTCCTTTGTATTTACTTATGATTGTATGAAACTTAGATTGTAGATCCTTTTAATGTTGCTTCTTGTGATGGATGTGTGCATTTGGCTTTAGAAAACTAGCCATAAGATATTAAATTGGCATAGACGTCTAGGGAAACGCGAGTGTGTAGAAAAGATACCATCGGTAACAGTCTTCATACTACCTTAACCCTAATATGGTTGATCCCTCTTAAGATATTTCAATTGCATTTAATATACTCTTAGGGGCCTTGTAATAGTCTTCATACTACCTTACTTGTGCGTTGCCTTAACGAAATATTAAATAGACGGCGGGTTCGTGTAATTCGTTCATGATTTAGGAAATACTTACATAGATCATCACAAGTGTGACAAAGCAACATGATTAGGAGAAGCAATCTAAGGAGTAGTACATGATTAAGTAAATACATCTTTTTATCATAAAGTTATCACCAGTAGATTAGATTATATTTAGTTTAATTAGTTAAATAGACCAACCTCTCAAACCAATGATTTTTACTGCTTTCTATAAAATTAAAATACAAAAAGAATCTTCTCTCAACCCCGTAGACCTCTGTTAGATCTTGATCGAGCCTTCCCAACCTATTCCCCTAGAGAGCGATAAAAACCTTCGAGTCTTGCCTATACTACACTACAACGATTAGGTACACTACTTAGGGAGTTATAAAACTTCTTGTTGAAGTCTTTACGACAACCGAACAACAACAACAAGTTTTTGGCGCCGCTGCGTGGGGAATAGTTAGGTTTCGACCATTTTTTAACTTAGGTCTACTCGCTTGAATCCTTTCAAGTGAGATTTTATTTTCGTTATATTAGCTTTCTCGTAGTCTATCTTTTCTTTGTGTTATTTGTTTCATAAATCATTCTCGTCAATCACCATGGGAGACGCGAATCCTATCCGTACTCTTGGAGATTACTCTAAACCTAGCCACGAGGGCTATAGGAATACCATTGAGCCCCCGAAGGGAACAATGTGGTACCTCTTCGATCCGACACCATCTAGTTGGTGCAAAACGGTTGCTCATTCCACATATTTCGATCAGAGGATCCAAACCAACATCTCAAGGATTTCTTAAAAAGTTATGGACTCACTCGACCTTGATGTTGCAAATAGGGAAAGAATGCGCCTGTGTTTATTTTAATTTTGCCTTCGCGATCAAGCTAGTAATTGGCTTGAATGTCTTCCAGCAGGATCCATCTCCACATGGGAGGATCTTACTACTCGTTTCCTTGCTTAATTATTTCCACCGGGAAGGACTGCAAAACTCCGTAACGACATCCTGATGTTCCAACAACATCAATGAGAGTCTTTTTCTGAAGCATGGACTCGATTTAAGGACTTACTCCAAAAAGTCCCTCATCATGGCATCGATCTTTGGCTCCAAGTTCAAATCTTTTATGACCATGTCAATCCCGCTACAAGACGAACCATTGACCAATTGGCCGGTGGTAAGCTTTGTGACAGAAACGCTGAAGAATCCTGGGTATAATTAGAGGACCTTGCCCTCTATGACAACGAAAGTTGGAATGATCCAAGAGATTTCTCTAAGCCAGTCAAGGTGATTCGCTGGAATCTATATATACGGAATAATAAAATATATAATATGATGGAAAATTACCAAATTACCTTTGAGGACAAAGGTAAAAAGGAAAATCTTCACAAATATATATAATATAATACGTATATAAACCGAGAAATATGATTCCCGGGTCGTTATCCCCCAACGATTTGTGAAATTAAAACCACGTTTGATGCTCGGACAATGATTTGAATTGGAAACAAAGATAAATCACATTTTAGTCGGCACAAAGAAAATCAAGAGAGGAGGATCCAAAATTTTCTCCTAGGCTATTGAATGATTTTCTATGTGTATTGAAGGTCAAGGATTGTAGGGAAAAAAATTGTGAGAAGATTGTGGAGGCTTGGTTCGATTTTAGGTACTGGTTATGTTCGATTAATTCAAACGAATTTCATAAAATCCATAGAATCATCAATAATTATCAAAGGTAAATTTTATTGACTTGTTTTTCATCATTTCCCTATAATTCAGTATTAATACAAGAAAATATCCTTTGCATGTTAATTTGATCATATGATATAAATATATGTTTGACACCCTATTTTTAGATAATTGTGTGTAATCGGCATGTAAACAATTTGTAAAAAATTGATTTATAAATTTTATAAGGTGGAATATATCATAGTATATTAGATCAATTGTTGGTAATTTTTAGAGGACTCCGAAATAATTATTTGGATTTATGGGTTTTGTCGATTTGCGAAATAAAGAGAAAGGAAGAATAATTGAATAACGAATTAGGTTGGGGTTTTATCTTTTTCTAGGTCCAATACATGCTATTGAATGTATATAAATTGTGTAATGTTGGGTAAAATGTTTAAGTAGGGTTTTGTGCACTTATTTGGTACCCGATTTGAGTTTTAAAAGTATAAGGGGTGTGTTTAGGAGATTGGGGGTTTTGTAATTTCTAAAACTTTGGGGTCTGATTTAAGCATGTTATTATATTGGTTTTGATCTGAGAAAATTAGTTGGGGGAGAAATGTCATTTTGTTATCTACTTTATGTAAAACCTTACTATTTATAGAAAACTGCCTTATTTATAGAAACATGCTATTTATGGAAATTACTATATGTAGAAACCTGCTATTTTTGGAAAGTTATTTTTAGAAAGTCTTTTTTGGAGAAAGTTTAATATGGAAACTTATTAAATCGGACAGTGATCTATTTATGGAATGTTAATGTAAGGAAGTCTATTTTTGGAAACTTACTATAATTAGAAAGATGCTATTTTTGGAAAGTACCCAATTAACAGTATACTAATCTTGAAACATACTAATCATGGAATATGTTAATCATGGAACGTAATTAATCAAGGAATATGCAAATTATAGAAAGTTACTCAATAGAAAGTTACTAAAATAGAAGTTACAAAAAATGGAAGTAAACTTTAATCATGAAACTAGTAACTTATATATGTCCTTTAACATGTAATAGCCATGAAGCAGGAGTAGCTTCCTGCTTCATATCCATCTCTTTCCGTTACTGGTGGACATAAGGACGGATATTCCGTCCTTTCAGTAATGGACATTCTTTCTTTTCTTGATTCATCCACCAGAAACTGCTATGATTCCCATTTTTATGTCTTTTGCCCATGATCCATTACACGTTGATTTTCATGACTTTTTTCTATTGCCCGAAGCTTTCTTTTATATATGCTATGACCATGATTTACTTTGATTACCTCCTAAGTTCATGGAGGTACCATGACCGTGGACACAATGAAAGGCAACCTGTGTCACGACTCTTTCGGTGAGAGTGATTTCACGGGAGTCCTTTCATGTTACTACGTTTTAAATTCATGTTCCTGGCCCATTATTATTCAGGGGCGTATGGGTGAATCCTAGTTTACTTGTTTACACGTTAATGGTGATTGGTTGGTGTGTGCTTACATCCCATCACATTTGAGTGATCCCTACACCCATGATTATTATAAGGTGGTCACCCTCTATTAAATGTTGAGGCAAGCCCCTCTGTACTATTTGCATGTATTCTCGACAGTTTTTTTATGTCATGTATGATTATATGAGCTCATGGGCATTCCTTATTATTTATGTTTATATATCCATGATATTTCATGACGTTTTATTCGTATTTCATGGCTTTAAAATGTTTATTTCCTATTACTTCATGAAGAATTCTCAGGTTTCCTAATTACACTTTTGATCTCTTCCGCTTACTTTGTTGTATTTACTATCAAGGTTTCATACTTATTAATTACTTTGTTTAATATATCGTTCATGATGCGTTATGCTCAGCCGTATTTTCTTTCTTTTTCTTATACGGCACTGGTATCTAGCGCGTGAGATTTGGGAATGAGGAATGCCTGTGCTTAGGAAGTGACCTATCTTAGCTTCCTTTCTTTATATCGCAGCATATTTGATGTGCTATACTATCTTGGGACACATGTTTCGTCCTTTTGACATTCTTTTACGTTATTCAGTGATCTCATAATTGAGGAGCCGATGTTTGTTTCTGGCTTTCACTTGTATTATGTTATCATTTATGACTTTATGCCCTTTATTATGCTTTGTTATGACACCTAAGATTATGACGTTTCTGCCTCCTTTCGGAGTGGCGTTGTTTACAATTAGGTATCTGTGCAGGTTTCGACATGTAGGCTTAAAAACTTGGGACCTGTGTGGATGGGTATGACAATTAGGTTCCTTCAGAATCGACGTTTATCTTCTGTTCGCGTGTTTGGAAACCTTTTAACCGTTTATCATTAAAACCCTTTTCGCAAATGTTATCCTGATGGTGAATCACTCGTTACCGATGCTGAACTCGATGAGCCATTCAGCTCGGTGGATGCCATGCTCCACAGATTCGCGAGCAGTTTGCGAAGAGTACGCCTGGTGCTGTAGCTTCGGGTAGTAATCCGCCACCAGTCACTTATTCATACTTGCTTGAGCGTTCCATAAGCAGATACCCCCGGTTCGTTAGAGGAACGGCAAGTAGCCCCCTTTGATGCTGTGAATTGGGATTCCCATATGGAGAAGATCTTCGACTTGATGGATTGTAATGATGCTTTTAAGGACCAGATTGGTGTGTATATAAGTTCGAGGTGTGGCGTTGGTTGGTGGAGGCCCTATAAGCAGGCCAAAAGGAGGGAGATGTGTGGGTCCTTACTTTTGACATTGGACAGCTTTCAAAGAGTGGTCTTACTTCAGTTTTTCCCTGAGACCGTACAAGAGCGCTTTGAAGAGAGAGTACCATTCCATCCGCCAAAGGGTCGAGTGAAAATAGTACTGAGTACATGCAACGTTTCCTCGCTAGGCTGTAGTTTTCTGGACAGCTGTTTGTATGCAGAAGAGAGTGCGGAAGACTTTCGTTGGGGTCTTCATAGTCAATCCTTCATCGAAATGTCATGTGTTATACAGTTTACAGAAGTTGCTCAGGTTGCAGGATGCTGCAGCAATTAGAATCCTTCGTGAACGAAACACGGGGATGATATGATAGGTCCGAACGTTAGACAAGATGTTAAACTTTCTGTAATCAAGTTTTGGGACCTTATTCTATGTTGTAACGTCCCTATCTCTATATAATATGTACTTTCAAAATATTTCTCCAGGCATAAGAGTTGGAGACGATATCAGCCGGATACTCTGCAGAATAAATTATTCGGATGTCAACGATCAGGAAAAATGACCTCAGGGATCTGACAGGCGGGCGGTGTGGGTTACTACCGTAACAACAATAAACAACAAGTACTCTCGTGACTACACAGGAATTTGCGTGCTGGACGACCAAAGGAACAGAGGTCGCAATCTCCATCCGATCTACCAACTCGGGTTTTCCCAGCAGTACCAGGGTACATCTTTGAGGGTTTTATCACCCCTGTTTGCACCTCATGTGGACGTAGACTCACCAGGGAGAGTGTCGTCGTTGCTGCTGCGGTTACTTGTTTCAAATGGGGCCAGGCTGGCCTTCATCAGCGGGATTGCAAGAAGATACACTGGTGCTAGTTCGTCTGTTCATGTGACATAAGAAGCCAGAAAATCTGCCGTGTCTGTGAATTATCTCAGGATCGGCCGCATTATTCTGGTACCATCACTGGTGCATTATTTATATTCGGACGTGCAGTTTGTTTGTTTTATTTCGATACGGTGTGCGAACACATTTCTGTGATATCTACAAGTTTGCTTAATGTTTTCGATGACACCTATTTTACTTGTTCATGTTTTATGTATATCCACGCTCATGTATTGACTACGCACGTATTACCATGTCTATAGAGATCTTACTCTACAGTTTGATGACAAGATTCGTTCAGTTAATGCACTTCCCTTGGATATGTGTGAAATTTGACATTAATTATGGGTACTAGCACTGGTTAGCAGAACACGTGCTATGATTGAACATGTCATTCCCGTCAGTGTTATTATTCGGCGATATTAATGATCTCGAATTTATTTATCAATGGTTCAAGTACCGGGGATAATTCTATTGAAGATCATTTCCGCTTTAAAAAGGCGTACCTTACTATCGCATGGCTGTGTAGGTTTTTGGTACCATTCATGACACGACTTCTGACGTTTCTTATATTCTTTGATTCAGCCGATTGTTTATGCATTTCAGACGTTTTTTTCGGAGGAACTTTCCAGGAATACCTCTTATTGCGATGTTGAAAGTTTGGTTTAGCGTTCTAACATTGAGTTATCCCGGAGTGAGCCTATCTCAAAAGCTCATTATCGCATTGGCAGCCGATTTGAGTTAAGTAGAGTTGAAGGACAGTTACAGGAGTTGTTGGAGCGTATGGGGTTTTATTGCGCCCTGAGTGTATCGCCATGGGGTATTTGCAACGGTTAGTTGTCAAGAAGTTTAAGGACAGGTAGATGAGATTATGTACGACTACGTGACATATTGAACTAAGATATCACCTTTCGTAATCGTTATCCCTTCATCATATCGATGGTTAATTTGATCAGATCAGGGCGCTAAACATTTTTCCAAGATTGTATTTACGATCTGGTTATCATCAGTTGCGTGTGAAAGGCTGGGAACATTTCCAGAACTGCTTTTCGCACTACGTTATGGTCATTATGAATTCTTGGTTTTGCCTTTGGTCTCCACGAATTGCTCCAGCTTTAATTTAAGGGACTTGATGAAATGAAGTTTTTCATGAATTCTTGGTCAAGTTCGTCATTGTGTGCATTGATGATATTTATGGTCTTCTTCTAAGTCTAAAGAGGGAACACGAGGAGATCTCCGACTTGTTCTACAGATTTTCGACAGTGAAATTATATGCCAAGTTTTCAAGGTGAGAATTTTTGGTTTGAGTATGGTGGCATGTCCTGGGTCACATTGTTTCAGAGTAGGACATACTATGGATCCGGCGGTAGGTTGAGGCTATCACAAATGGCCAAGACGACGTCTGTGACCGAAAGTACGGAGTTTTCTTGGGATTAGCTGTTATTACCGCAGATTGTAGAGGCTGTTTTCAACGATTAGCTCTTCCATTAACCAATCTTATGCCGAAAAGGTACGAAGTTTGTATGGAATGAAGAGCGGAAAGGAGCTTTGAAGAGCTTTAAGCAACGGTTTGGTTTCCTGCCTATTCTTTACTTTCCATCTGGTACAGGTGGATTCTGATTACAGTGATGCTTTAAGAAGGGTCTTGGGTGTTGTACTCACTGCAGCTATGGGAAAGTGATTGCCTATGCCTCATGACAACTAAAGCCTATGAGGTGTACACTATCCTACTCATGATCTGGAATTAGCAGCCGTTTGTCTTCGCTCTCAAATTTGGAGACTTTCCTTTATGGCGAATCATGTGATATTTATTCGATCATTTAAATGTATCAAATATATATCTACTCAGCGAGAGAATTGAATATGAGACAGATGACGTTGGTTGGAGTTACTAAAGGATTATGACCAACTTTCGCTAGTTACAATCCGGTTAAAGGAAATGTATTGGCTGATGCTTTGAGTAGGAATTCGGGAATGAGTAGCTGGCATCAAGGTGGTAGGTAAGAAGAGCTTATTTGTGACCTTGTGCGTTTGGTTATCGAGGTATGTGTTCGTGGACAGAATGGTTTTGGGCTAGTCTGAGGGTTGAGCCTAACCATAATTCTGATTAAGGCAGTCAGAAGGTGACGGTGAAATACTGGGCAATTATTCAGATATTGATAAGAGACAGAGTTTAGTGTTTGTTGACGATGGCATTTTTATGGCAGGGATACTAAAAATTATGCGTACCACGAGGATCTCTACACTTCGAGAAGAACCTTGATGGACTGAGGCCCATATAGTTCTACCATTTTCAATCCATCCAGGTTGACGAAGATGTACCACGTTCTCAAGCAAACACCTTTTGGTTGGAGTGGTATGAGCGCGATGTGGCTACGTTTGTGCAAAAGTGTTTAAACATGTCAGCAGGGTTAAGATTGAACCCCAACGTGCAAGTGGTATTGCAACCGTTAGAGATTCCTGTCTTGGGAAGTGGACGAAATATCCATGGATTTTGTTATCCGGGTTACCACGGACTCAGAGGAAGCACGTGCTATATTGGGTTGTTGTAGATCGCTCTGACTAAATCGGCCACATTTTTTTCCTATTCGTAATGGATTACCCGTTAGTAATATTGGCAGAAATGTATCAACAAGAAATTGTACGATTACACGGTACTCGGTCAGCGTATGATATCAGATAGGGATCCAAGTTTAACGTCTCGTTTCTGGAAGGTTTACTAATGCTTGGGGAAACCAGGTCAAGTTTTGGAAGCTTTTCATCCTGAGAACGTCGGACTGTCGGGAGCGTACGATTCAAACATAAGAGGATATGTTACGTTCATGTGCTTTTGAATGGGACTGAAATACATATATCAATCAAAAAACAAAAACTAATAACAAATCATTGGGAAGGGAAAGTTGGGATGCTATATTATGTCTAGTGGTGTTTGCCTACAATATCAGTTGGCTATTGCGAGCTATTAACATGCGCTCCTTTGAGATGTTGTATGGTTAGAAATGTCTCATGTCCTAATTTGTTGGGATCAGGTCGGTGAACGTATTCTTGGGGTTCTCGGAGATGATTTTGGGGTGACTAATGAAAAAAGGTCGCGTCGCCAGGAAAGCTTCTTAAGGATGCTCAGAATCGTCAGACGGAGTTACGACGACAGACATCGCAGAGCGTTAGAGTTCCAGCAGGAGTGAACATGATTCTTTGAAGTAATCACCCTACACGTGGAGTCAGTCATTTGTTTATCAAGGGCAAGCTTAGTCTGGTTTCATGGACCGTTAGATTCTTGATCGCCGTTGTGAGGTTTCCTATCGTTGGCGTACCTCCTCAGCATCTTCATGTTCTCAATGTGTTTCGTTGTATCATTACTCAGAGGTTACAAGTATCATCCTCTTCACGTTGTCTCTAATCCATTCGATTACGATTCCGTGAGATTTATCTTATACGGAAGAGCCTGAGTCTATTTCTAGATCGTCAAGACAGAGTGCATGAGGAACATAGACGTCTCCCTTTTGGCAAAATTCTTTGGGGAATCATCCCGAGCGGGAAGCCACTTGGGAACCACGAGATGTCCTATAGGACTGTCTTTATCCGCATTTTCTTCCATGATCTGGTATGGTTCTTTCAGTCGTATCTTGTTTCATAAGTCTGAGGACGATTTTTTCTTTTTAGGGGGGGAAAATAAAGAGTTGTAAAACTTAAAAATCTCAATAAGAGTAAAATGCCAAAATGCCCCCTAATGAAAGAAAAATTGCATAAAAAGTTTAAATAAATTCATTTTTAATGCTATTAATTTTGAAAATGCAAAGTAACAATTATGTAAATTTATGATAAGAAAAAAATAGTATGTTATTTCAAGAAAATAAAAACTTCTTGTATATATATTATGTATGCCAATTTATTAAATTAATTATATATGTATTATAATTTATATAAGTAAATTGTCAAAGATAAAATGCCAAATAAACATTGATAAACTATTAAAATCTGTATTATACCTTTTTAAAACCTTTTAAAAATCTTGGCACATATTTTAGAAAAATGGGTTCTTATAATTATTTATCATTCTTTATTTTGCAAAAACCCTAAAAAACCAATAGTCAGCACAAGAAAAATCAGAGAGGAGGCATCCAAAATTTCTCCGGCTTTGATTGATTTTCTAAGGTGTATTGAGGTCAAAGATTGTGGGAAAATAGTGAGAAAGATTTTGGAGGCTTGGTTCGGATTTTTAGGTATTGGTTTTGTTTCGATTAATTCAACCGACATTTCATATATCCATGGACTCATCAAGAATTATCAAAGGTAATTTTAGGACTTGTTTTTCATCATTATAATTTCAGTATAAATACAAGAAAATAGCCCATGCATGTTAATTTGATCCATATGAATAAATTTATGTTCGAAACACTAATCTTAGATGATATTGTGTAATCGGCTATAAAAACAATTGTAAAAAAATGGATAGTATAATTTTTCTAAGGTGGAATATATCCATGTATATTCGACTCAATTGTTGGTTTAAATTTTTAGTGGACTCAAATTAATTATTTGGATTTAAGGGTTTTGCCCGATTTGCGAAATAATAAAGCGAAACGGAAGAAAGAAATAATTGAAAACGAATCTAGGTTGGGGTTTTTTATATTTTTTTTTCCAGGTCCAATACATGCTAATGAAAGTATAAAAATTGTGTATATTGGGGAAATGATTATAAGTGGGTTTTGTGCACTTATTTGTTACCGGTTTGAGTTTTAAACGTATAAGGGGGTGTTTTATAATTTCTGAAACTTTGGGGTCTTGAGTAAGCTTGATGTATTTATTTGTTATGATCTGGGTAATATAAGATGGGGAGTAGAAAATAGAAAATGTACATTTTGATATCTATTTATGTAAACATTAATATTTATAGAAACCTGATTATTTATACAAAATGACTATTTATGGGAAACTTACTATATGTAGAAACATGCTATTTTTGGAAAGTCTATTTTATAATGTCTATTTTTGGAAAGTTTAATTATGGAATTTATTAAATCAGGAGTAAAGTTATCATTTATGGATAAGTTAATTAAGAAAGTTTATTTTTGGAAACTTACTATAATTAGGAATGTGCTATTTTTTGGAAATAGTACCAATCTATAACAAGAATTACTAATCATGGAAACATACTAATCTTGGAAATATGTTAATCATGGAGACGTAATAATAAGGAATCAATGCTAATTATAGTAAGTTACTATAAATAGAAAGTTTTTACTATAAAATCGAAAAGATTACAAAAAATGGAAAGTAACCTTAATCTGGAAACAAGTAATTTTTTATGTCTTAACATGTTAGATCTCATTAAGCAGGTGTAGCTGCCTTTCTTAATCCATTCTTTCAATTTTACTGTGGACATAAGGTACGATATTCCGGCCTTTCAGTTAAGGACATTATTTCTTTTATGATTCATCCAGAACTGTAGCTTCCCCATTTTTATGTCTTTGGAATGATCCTTACACGTGATTTCATGACTTATTCTATTGCCCGAGCTATATATACGCATGACCATGATTTACATGACTTACCACCTAGTCATGGAGGTACCATGACCGTGACACATGAGGCACCTGTGTCACGACTCTTTCGCGTTGAGAGTGATTTCACGCGGCGTCCCTTTTCATGTTACCAGATTATATTTCATGTTTGGCCATTATTATTCAGGGGCGTATGGGTGCATCCTAGTTTACATGTTTACACGTTCATGGTGATTGGTTGGTGTGTGCTCTACATCCCATCACATTGGAGCTGATCCCTCCACCCATATTATTATAAGAGGTCACCCCTCTATTACATGTTGAGGCAGCCCCTCTATTATATGCATGTATTCACGACATTTTTATTATGACATGTATGATTATATGAGCTCGTGGGCATTCCTTATTATTTATGTTTATACTATCCACGATATCTCATGACATCTTTGACTTCACGTTACCATGTTTTACATGTTTATTTCCTATTCCTTCATGACGTATTCTCCAGGTTTCCTCATGACACTCATGATCTTTCCGCTGCTTTATACTTATTATCCAGGATTCATACTTATTACTTACATTGTTATTATATCCGTTCACTGAGCGTTATGCTCAGCCGTATTTCTTTCTCTTTCTTATACGGCAGGTATCTAGAGGGAGATTGGGCATGAGAGAGTGTGTGCTTAGGAAGTGACCTGTTTAGCTTCCTTTCTTTATATCGCAGACATTTTGATGTGCTATACTCTCTTGGACACATGTTTCGTCCCTTAGACTTCTTTTACGTTATTCATGTTGATCTCATAATTGGGAGCCGATGTTTGATTCCGGCTTTCCACCTTGTTCTATGTTATCATTTATGACTTTATGCCTTTATTATGCTTTGATATGACACCATGATTATGACGTTTCGGCCTACTCTCCGTAGCGGGTTTGGGTCGTTACACAAACCACACCTTAAAATACATATAGTATATAATAAAATATAAAATATATATAGTAAGAATAGTCTAGAAACAGAGTCAATGAAACCGAGAAGTAGTATAGAATGTTCCCGGGTCGTTTATCCCCAACGAGGCTGTGCTGAAAAATCGATACAGTCGGAAGATTGGAATTTAAATTTTTGGATTTTGGATTAAACTACGAATTTAATAGCACAATTAAACTATAGAGAGAATTTAAGAAACTTAAATCAATTAACTAGCACGAAAAATTAACAAATGTGAGCTAAAACTGAAATTTAAAATCTAAAGCACTACTTTTAACAAATTTTATACCTAAAAATCACAAATTTAAAAAGAAAATTTTAGGAAAAAGAATTAGAATTTTTTAACTATTTTTGAATTTTTTATTTTTGAATTTTTTATGAATTCTTAAAGAAAAATGATTTACTAAAAATATAAATTTTTCACTAAAATTATAACCACTAAAATTTTACTTTTATTTTTCAAAAATACTAGATTTAAAAATAAAATTATTGCAAAAAGAATAAAAAATTTTCGACTATTTTCCTATTTTCTATGATTTATTTAAGAAAAAGAAATTACTTAAAATCTATTTAAATTCCTAGAAAATACAAATTAAACTGGAAAAATAAGGAAAAATGGTTTTTATATACTAAAAAGGTGCAGAATCTAGTGCACAAACAGCCCAATTTTTATATAGACTAAATTAAGCTCTAATTTTACAATTTAAAAACTTTTTACCTAATTTTATTAACTAAAATTTAAAAATATAAATAATTTAATTTTGCCTAAAAGTCTTGGGTTTAGAAATTGTAAAGAGGAATGTATAAGGTAGCGGGAAGTAATACTATTGGAATTTATAACTTCAGTGCAACGGGTGCCTATAACTATTGATATTACAAAACAAACCCTACGAATTGGCTTATTGAAAAATTGAGATTCAGCAAAAACTCAAAACTACAAACTTATAAAGGAGCTTATTCTCTACAACTTTAACAAAGACACTTTCTACTTTTAACAACTCAATAAGCTAGAAAATTGAGCTTTTCAAATCTGTTACTGAAATATGGGTTTAACAGATTTTTAGGACAAAATGGCTTATTTCTAGCTTATTACTAGATGAAAATGAAAAACAAAAGAAGCTAAATGTAGATTAAGATATGTACTAGAGATTTCTAAGAAAAAATAAGCTAAGCTCTAACAAAAATAACAAGAAAATTGAACTTAAAAAGTGCAAGTTTTAGCTTAAACTGAGATTAAGCTTTTTCTTATAAGCTAAACAGCTTATTTCTAATCCTAAAAAGCTGAAATTTTGAATTTAAGCTAAGCTATAAATCTAAAACTTACCTAGATAAAAGGATTTTTACTTTTACAACCGAAAATAGGAAATCTATTAGAAAATAAGCTAAAATCCTAAATGCTGCTATACTACTTTTGAAAGGAGAATTAAGCTATATTAAAAGCTTAAAATGAAAACTAAATGATAATCTATAAGAAGCTAATGGAGTACTATTGAGATACTAAAAACTAGATCCTAACTCCTAACTTTGAAACAAAAAAAAAACTACTATAAAATGAATAAGCAATTGATGTTGCTGATGCAACTCTTGTTGCTGATGCAATTGGCATCAACTCAAGTGCAAACTGAATTACCTACTTAAAATACTCCTTTATGCTAACTCAAATTATATGTTATTTAACCGGTACTAACTTTAACTTGGACTCTAAAATACCTTGAATCTCCTAACATAAGATTACTTGAATCTAGAAACTGTTCCTGGTTGCTATAGTATGGGAGTATTTAAACTCTAATTTTTGTAATTCAACTATCTAACTCTTAAAACCTATTGTACACTTGTTAACTTGACTATTCTACAAGCTTAAATGAAGTATTGTGACTGAATGTAGTTGACTTTAAGAGTTCAAATAAAGCTTGTACCAAATCATCCTTAACTTTGTCTGTCAAACCATTATTTCTCATTAAATTATTTTAAAGGCTAAAACTGTCACAACTTAATAATAAATCTTACCTAGAAAGCACCTAATTAGCTTATTTTTAAACTTTAAAACCTACGTTATTAATGAAATTTAAGCTACTTACTCACTAACTAATTAATACTAAATGACTGTTTAAAAAGAAAAAAGAAACTAAAGTTTACTCATAATTTTATCATAATGAAAACTTAACAGCTTAGATTAATAAGCATGACAAGCATGTTGAAAGAATGTGAACCATAAGATCGAGTAACATTTTATTAAATGACTTTAAGCTAAAATTAAGCTAAAATGAAATTTAAAAGCAATATAACCTTGAATTTTGTAGTCTCAGCACTTAGCCACTCTTGTTGAGTGAGTGGCTTACAATCATGAACTTAATGGCTCCCTAGCCTCTAAACCTGAGCTTAAAAGCTCATTAATCTAATATTAGCTTATTTACTCTTTAAATCTTCCAAAGTGAACATCAACTGAAACTTAAGTGATCAAATTCAGTAGTAAGAATCTTTTAGTAATTTTAGAACAGTTTAGAATAAGAGAAATCAAAATAAGCTAAATTGAGCTTATTTGACCAAAGTTTGACTTTATTTGACTTTTTTTTGAAAAACTTTGACTTGAGTAAAGTAAAATGGGGAAAGCTTATGAAGGCTTGTAAGAGTTACTAGAAAACTTAACAAAGCTTATAGAACAGAATTGAAGGAAATTGAGAGTTTAAACTGAAAACAAACTTGATATAAAAAAAACGATTACAAAAATTTTAAAAAGAAAATTACAACTGAAAATTAACACGACTAACTAACTCTGGTCTTCTTCTTCTTTTATAGATGCCCCGGGTCTTCTTGTTGTGCTTCTTGTGTTTGTGCTGTGAGAGGTAAACACAAACAATCTGAGCCCTTCAAATTTCTTGGTACCCAAACCTTTGATCCGAACCCTTGATCGAATGTGGTGGATTTATGGATTGCCAACATGGCAAAGCTTCTTTTTAGGTGGGAAAGATAGTGGAGGAGGGGGAATTTGCTTATCCATGGTGGTGGTGATAAGTCACAGGGTAAAAGAAGGGAGGTAAACCCGTGATTGGGTTTGGATGAAAAAAGGCGGGAAAAAAAGTTATGAAAAGGAAATGGGGTGACAGGTAATAGTTTAGGGGAGTTGCCACTTTTGGTCCTCCAAAGTTATAGGGAGGTTTGCAATTTTCGTCCTTGTGGTGTTAAAGGTTTGGGGACTTGGCAGTTTAAGTCCCCAAGGGTTATAAGTGCAATTGCATCACACGTCCTTGTGTGTTATAACTCTATGGTTTTGGCAGTTTTGGCCCTTGGAGTTTAACTTTCCCACATTGGCAGATTCCACCCTTCTCTTCTTTTCTCTTGTTTTCTTCTTTAAATAAGTTTAGGGTTTTAACAAATTTAACCCTCAAACTTATTTTTCTTGACTTTTGGCTTCGGGGTTGACTTGGGTTGACTTTTGTTGACTTTTTCAGGCTTTTTGTTTGACTGGACTTTGTCTTTTTCCTGCTTTTCCATTCCGTGTCCGGTTTTGTCGTTTTGGCTTCGTTTTTCGTCCTTTTCTTAGATATCCGTTCCTGCACAACACAATTAGCAAAACAAGCGTATATTTGGCATTTTAAGTCCGTTTTTGGTTATTTTAGCTTGTTTTTAAAGGTAAAAGGTATGTGTAATTAAACACATACCATTTTTTTAAACTTACTTTTTAGTCAAATAGAGTCCATTTAAAAAGAAAAATTTAAGTTAGGTTTATTTTTAGAAATTTAGGGGTTTAGGGGTCCCGTTTTGCGTTTTTAGTTAAAATTTGGTTTCCCGTTATTTGTCCTCGTGCTTAATTGTTATAATTTGT
>BQNB010075686.1:0-19726 GCA_026074375.1 Tanacetum coccineum | reverse complement strand
TCACCCCACCACCCCACCACACCACCACCTCGCCTTCGCGCGGCCACCCCCACACCGCAACTGGCCACCACGCCACCTCTACTCTGCTACCGGCCACCACGCCACGCCACCACCATGCCGCCCCGCCCCCGCTATATCCGCCAAAGTCTCGGCTATATCTGGCCTAGACCCAGCAATATCTGCCACTCCATCTAGTCAGTCGAGACGTAAGACCAGGCTATTTCGGTAATATTCGGCTTTAGTCGGTAAGTCAGGTCAGGTCGCAAGACTAGGCTATTCCGAATCGGTCTTGGTCGAATATTCCGACCAAGACCCGGCTATCCCGGCCTGGCCGTTATATCCTACCAAGACCCGGCCATATCCGGCCTAGACCCGGTAATATATGGCTCTTAGTCGGGTTAGTCCTGTCGTAAGACCTGGCTATTCAGACCAAGGCTTGGGTATATCTGGCCAAGACCTTCTATCCCGGCCCGCCCGTTATATCCGGGCAATATCCGGCTCTTAGTCGGGTTAGTCGGGTGGCAAGACTCGGGTCTTTGTCGGGTCATCATATCTAGTAAACAGTTGGGGGGTTACCTTCGAATATAGGCGAATTTTATTCATCTTTATCATCTTTTTCATATTCATCTTCATCATGTTCTTGATGTTCTCCATCTTCTTCATCTTCATCATGTTCTTAATCTTCAGCTGTTGCATTAATCATCTCTTCCAATGCAACATATTTGTTGTTATCAACTGATTGCTTCTTCTTAGCTTGTTCTTCCTCCTCCTGTGATGAGTAAGTCAACCCTTAGCAAAACGGTTTGGATAGCCAAATGGGTTAAAAGTCGCCAAAGTGCATCATTGTTAATAAAGTATCATATATTCTCCAAAAATAGTTGACATATTAACTTTTTGTTAAGGGGTCTGGACATAAAGTGCTTCAGAACACAAAGTTTCCGATTATAGTATGGCAAAATTGTGTAGCAGTTTTCTTACAAAACATGAATCAATATCAGAGCCAAGTAAATATTTATATGGATATGATCTCTTAAATCGCTTTGTTTCAAAAATAGATCCTTGTTGTTATAATATGGTCTTTATAACCAAAATTTAATGCACAAGTTTAGATGTGTTTACCGAGCTTCAAAAATTCTTCATGCTCCCTACTCAAAGACTGCATGTAAAAACCCGATATATATAAATTTTGCAGAAATTTATAAGCAAGAACTTGTAATAAAATTATTACTTACAGATGATGCAGAAGCTAAAACAGCTAAAGCTTCACTGACTTTACAAATCTTTTCTTGCGCATATGCAGCTGTTGCATTAATAATCTCTTCTAATGCAACATCTTTGTTGCTTTCAATTGAATGCTTCTTCTTCTTCTTCTTCTTCTTCTTCTTCTTCCTCTTTCTCTAACTTTTGTTGCCTCTCTGATACAGAATCCTCAAGAAACTTTGCATATTCTATTCTCGCATTTAGCCTCCTTTTCATTTTTTCCTATAGGTAACCATAATCAAACATAATGTTTGCTGATTCAGGTAAATCAATGTTCCAATAAATAGAAGTTGAAGTTCAGATAATGCGACAAATTTTGATGTTCTAAACCAGCACCTGTTGTTTCATTTTATTATCCGAATCTGTCAAGAGTGCAGGAGAGAAATCCTCAGCAAGATTGTTTTCAAGTGTGGGAACAGAACTCGGGGTTGTATTATCATCTGCAAACAAAAAGTTAAATAAAAAAATCGATTATCAAGAATTAAATAGGTTGGGATTTCAAACACATGACCAAGATGATAACGTATCAAGAATTGTATTATGGAGAGGCTGCTAGGTTTTTATTCAAAAAAGATGAAAGTGAAAATTATTAATTTGTAACTCATTCCATTTATTAATTGTAGGTGATGTAAGTTACCCATTATACCCTTTTGAAAATTTTCAAATATTGATTGATTTCAACTTTATTACGATTATGCCATTTTAATAAGTACCCTTGATTAAACAATCTAACGGTCTAAAGAGAGTTCTCGCAGAGTTCTGGCACTTCAAATTTGTAACTAACACACTAATGTTACCGCTAAATTAGAGTTTATATATATATATATATATATATATATATATATATATATTTATAATATAAATTAGTATATATTTTCATTCTGACATTTTAAGCATTTGCCCTTTTTTCTCTTCTTAGTAATGGGGGTGGCACCCGTCCCGTGTGTTTTTGAACATTGAGGCCAATGTTCAGTTCTAAGTGTGGGGGAGATTTCTATCAAAATTGATCATACCTTGATGGTTGCCTGTTCTGTTGCCTCCTCGTCAAACCCGTGTTAACCATTTCTATTGTTTTATTTTATTATTCAAAAAATGTATTAATTATATATATATAAATATAATAATATAAAAATGTGTAGAAATAAGGCCCGTATGCTAGAACTATAGAGATTTTTACTTGACCGAGTGTTTCATTCTAGCTTTCCCCTTAGCTTTTGAGACTAAGCGTTTGCAAGACTTTAAAATTTTGCAAAGAACGAAAAATGATAGAGTTGAATATAAGTTAGATGCTAAGCATGTAATAGTTGGGACCCTTTAGAGCTCATAAAAGGTTAATTGTGGACTTTTTTGCTCCATCTGCATAAAAACTATAAAAAGATAATAATTTTCAATATTTATATAGTTGATTTGGTTTTGCGGATTCTTAGTTTTGATCCCATTCGTAGAGATTCCTTCTGGTGAACGTAAACGTACCACATCGATGTTTTGTCAGTGTTGTGGAAAATAGGCTACATATTCCTGACGGCTCGCTCCCGTTGTTCTAGATAGTTAAAAGAACTCATGACTTAAAATTTGGCTATAATAATAATAATAATGTAATAAACAGAAGCCGAAATAAGACCACTGTTCCTTGTCGGCTCGCTCTTGATATTGCAGCCTTCAAAAAGGTCGAGGAAAGTAGCGAGGTCGAAATAAGACTACTGTTTCTGGTCGGTTCGCTATCGATGTTTCAGTTGTTTAAAGGACCAAGGGTTAATAATGTAGTTGCAATAATAATAATAAAGTCAAATTTTGACTTCGGGGTTATCTAAATAAAGCATCCATCTCTGGACTCGTAGTTGAGTTGTTTCGGATGAAATAAAATGGATAACCCCGAAATCATGCGAAATTAAAACCTTAATGTGGACCTTATTCTCAGCGTATCGTCTCTTTAGGAAAGGATTTCAAAGTAATTGTGGTTTAAACCGGTCACCTTTATAATAATAAGGCCTTAATATTTTTAAATAAATGATCTCGTTTCACATTATGTTTTCCGAATAAAATCCTTAGAAGAAATTAGGAATAAGGGAGCGAAAAGTAGTTGCGTTTACACAATTAGCATTTATGAGTAGTGTTAGCATCTAACCTTATATTTAGCTGTGATTTCATTTTAAGCTTGGTTTGGGGATTGTGAAAATCAAGGATGACGAACCCTTGTTCTTTAAGCCTTTTAAATAAATTTTATTAAAATTTTATCTTAGTTTTTATCTTTTAATAAGTGGTTAAAACGGGAGCGCTTTAGAAACAAATGATTTTTAAACTCTCTTAATGAACTTTTTCTGTTCTTGTTTGATGTGAGAAGTTATTAAGTTTAAGGGGGGGTAAATTATTTCTTTTCGGGCGTGTATTATAAACATTGCGTGTGGGACCAGCAATGGCTAAGTGTAGGGAATTTGATGTGTGCTAAAACACACATCATTTTAGCCCCGGTAAGCACTAATAAACGGACTAATAACACTAAAATATGGATAAATATGTTGCAAATATGTTTGTATTGTGTTATTATGTCTTGCAGATACAAATGATTGAAAACGAAGCAAAAACGGTAATTTTTGGGTGACTTTCGATGACGTTTTCACGTTTATCGAGATTCAAACGAACTCGTAAAAATCCCACGATCACTCCATTAGAAAGAGAACAAAATTACAAATTTAACGGTACCTTATTGTCCCTTAAACCTTTCTTATTTGACCCCTTTCACGCCTATTTTGAACCTTTTATATAATATAAACCTAAGTTGGCTTAAAATAGGTTATATAATAAATTTTACCTACTATAATTGTAAATATACTCTAGCATAGTGGCTCTTGTGGTTGCACTTAGGTTCATGACCGGTAGGTCATGAGTTCGAGTCCTACGAGCCATTTGCTGGGGTTTTAGTTCCAAGGCTACGTGGCACTCTATGAGTGTTTCACGTAGCAACCCGACCTGAACCAGACCCGACCTGACCTGACCCTGCCATACCACTATTTCGACCACCGTTGACCGATGGTCCGGCGGTGGTCCAGCAGTTGTTCATGGTGGTTCGCCACCGTTGATCGTCGTTGGCTAACATTGACCGCCACCGATGATCGCCGTTGACCGGTGACGATGCCGGGACAGATGGCAGGCCTCGTGGCACCACTTAGGCGGTGACACATGGAAAACTAATGATTGAATTATAGGTCCAAGGTACTGTAGCAGGTTCGGGTACGAGGTGGAGGCTTGGCTCAGAAGGCTCGTTTGGTGGCTCGGAAGGTTCGGAGGTTGGCTCGGATACCCGAGCCAACAATGGAAGGTTCTGGGTGCACACGTGGAAGCCATTGATTGGTGGATCTATGTAATGACAGACTGGTAGCAACTGCCATCCTAGGAAAGGATCCCGAAGCAATAATGGCCAATCATTAGGTCATTTATGAGGCGGTTGATGCAATTTTGTGAAAATTTCCTGTGCACGCTCCTTTACACAAAATTTCAACTTTGCCCTCCAACTTTGGCTATAAAAGAATGGTAGCAGCTCATTTTTGAGAGGAGTAGATTTAGTATAGTTTTAAGTTTACTCCCAAAAATTAGTGTAGCTTATTTTTATAGTTTTAGCTTATTTTAGAAATTCTTGTAAAAGCTTTTATAGCCTATTTAGCTTATTGTAATCAACTCTTTTTAGCTTGTTAATGAAGATGTTTTTGATGGAAGTGATTTGAGCTTATTCTTTTTTCTAATCCTCTATTTTCTTTTCTTTTCTTTTAAGCTTACTTTGAGCTTATTGCTTAATATCTTATTATATCTTAATCAAATAAGCTTCTATAGCTTATTCAAATTGATTTTAAGCTTATATATTTTCGAAATAAGCTCTTGGCTTATTTTCGGATCTACTTTTCGTATAGCTTTCGAATAAGCTTAATAAGGGCTTATTCGATTAGCTTATTTTGATAGCTTATTAGTTTATTAGATTTAGATTATAAAAAAATAGACCTGGTGTTTTAAAAATAGCTTATTTGTTTAGATCTTCTAGCTTTAGCTTTTCTATTTCAAAATACTTAATATTTTGAAATTAAAGGTTTTAGCTTATAACTTATTCATATTGTTTAACCATTGTTTGAATTGTGATTTGATGGATTCGATTCTACTCATGAGGCGTGGAGATAATGGTTACATAAACTAGTTATTTTATAAGTTTAGGGCTTTATTTAGAGTTTACTAGCTTATTAGTGTATAAAGTTTCAAACTTTATCATCTAATAAGTAAATAAAGTCTAATAGAGAAATAAACTTCGCATTTTGCTTTGTTTATGAAATCGGGTGGTTTTGTATTCGATTCGGTTCATCATTCGGTTTTATCCTCTTTCTCTTTTCAATACTAGTAGTTTAAATTTATTTAGCTTAAAATGATTATGTTTACTTATTTGTTGATTAGTATGCTTAGTGAGTAGATTTTATTTATGCTTGTTAAGTGATAAATTGTTTAGTGAATTACGTGTGATTATAAAAGTGGAAATATTGATTAGTGATTTTTGGATTACTTAGATTAGTGTATCTCTTTTTATTTATAAAATTACCCTTAAGCACACAAAAAACGTATAATCCTCATACTTACTTTAAGTTGCAATTTATGAACCCTTTTATTCGGTAGCATGGTAGGTAGATTGTTGAGCCCTTTTGTTTACATTTCACAGCATCCATGAACCAAACTTGATCCCATTACAATATTAGGTGAAAGAAGCTTAAGAAACATGCAGCTGGCCAATTGCTGCAACCATTGAACCATAGCTCACCTAGTAAGTAGACAATTTTTCACAAATGTGGATCTCAGATCCTCTGAAAATTCAGCTTCAGGGGTGTCCCAGTTGTAGGTAGTCACTAGGGAATTGAATTAGCCAGTTAATATCTTATTAAGACGAGGCCCTCACTCGAGGTTGGTCATGGATCGTATGATACAGGTTTTCGCATGGTGTTATCTCATGATAAGTAATATTTCATATGTATACATGACGGAAAATAACTAAATTAAAATTTTCAGTCTATATTGATTAGGAGCTTTTCGGAAGAGGTGATGATCATCATTCATAACAACATTTTTATAATTGGTTGCATGTCTGCTTTCATTTCAATAATATGCCGGACCAGGTTACCCATGTTCTTACAAGGGTCAATTTCCTCCAATACCTCAATTTTTAGTGCTAATTCATCCATTTATATAATACTAACAGTTACAGAAATGGTGAAAAATTAAAGAATCATGTACAAATATAACTACACTAGATTCATATAAGTTTATAACTCCCTTATTTACCCTCTCCCCTGTTTAACTTAATTACATCAACAACCAGGAGCATCTCTATCTCTACACATTGCCTTACGTTGTTCACAGTATAGATAGAACTTGAGCTTATGACAATCTAAAATCTCTGAACCACGCAAAATTCCAGGGGTTTCAGGTTTTGGTCACAAGACAGATATACTAATTAGGGAATGGACATTTTTTTTGTTAATTAGGCTTTGGACACTTTGTTTAACCGAGTTGCAAAAAAACATGGTTTAACTGAATATCTTTGATTTATTTTCCCACCTAAACATGGTTTCAATGGTTTTTCTACTTATCTTCTCAAGAAAGTTCCCGCCTAAACATGCAGATGGATTTATTTTCCTAAATATCTATGTTCAAAACGTCTTTTATTGTCGAGGAGATCAAGGAGAGTCGGTGATTGAATGTCATCACTCAGTAACTCTATCATCTTCTTTCAGGTTCAGGGCTTTACTTACCGAATTCCGTCTCAAGAAGTGATGAGACTTTTTTAGTCTCTAATGAACTCTAAGATGAATCGCTCAATATTCATTCATCCGAAGATGAATCACTCAATATTCATTCATCCATGAACTTCATTTAAATTTCGGATATTTTATGTTAAAATCCTAGTTAGAGACTATTGGCTTTAAATTGGCCCAACACTTTAAAATTGAACGAAATGGATGTCGAAACGTAGGGAAATTAAAGAGCAATTTTATGAATTGCTTTCAATAATTTTTGGTTCAAAATGGAGGAATAAATTTGCCAAAAAGATGATGATTGGGGAATGACTAATTTGTCAAAAGAATAAAGTGTCAAAAATAACAGTTATCCGTGACGCAAATTGCATTATATAAGGCCAAGATAGGTAGTTCACATAAATGTGTGCTAGTTTTAGCAATGTATGATAAAGCTAAGTTAAATCGAAATAAATATCTTATTGGGTCCATAGTATGCTTAGTTATTTGGGTAAATGTCGTAGAATGCCAACGTACTTTCTGAAATTTACCACAATGAACCATTTACTTTTTTATTACCGATATCACCAACGTACTTTCAATTTTTTTTCAACATGAACCAAACGTTTGTACCGTTATTATTATGTGACAACGTTAGTCCATTTAGCCAACGATCGTTTGCATCGTTAGTCTTTTATACTAACGACCGTTTTCTCTTTATTTTTTAATTTTTTTATAAAAAATTGTTTTTTACATTATTTTTCGTAAAAAAAATTAATTTTTTTAGAAAATTTTTATAATTTTTTTTTACGAAAAATAACGTAAAAAAATTATAAATTTTTTTTTACGAAAAAAAAATTTTTTAAAAATTTCTAAAAATCTTAAAAAATTTTAAAAAATATTAAAAATTTTACGAAAAATAACGTAAAAATTTTATAAAATTTTTTTACGAAAAAAAAAAATGTAAAAAATTTTAAAAATCTTACGAAAAATAACATAAAAATTTTATAAAATTTTTAAAAATGTTTTTTACAAAAAAAAAAAATTTTTTTTACGAAAAAAATTTTTTTTAAAAATTTCTAAAAATTTCAAAAATTTTACGAAAAATAACGTAAAAATTTTATAAAATTTTTAAAAATTTTAAAAAATAACGTAAAAATTTTTTTTACGAAAATTTTTTTTTAAAAAAATTTCTAAAAAATTAATTTTTTTTTACGAAAAATAACGTAAAAAGCAATTTTTTATAAAAAAATAAAAAATAAAGAGAAAACGGTCGTTAGTATAAAAGACTAACGATGCAAACGATCGTTGGCTAAATGGACTAACGTTGTCACATAATAACTAACGGTACAAACGTTTGGTTCATGTTGCAAAAAAAATTGAAAGTACGTTGGTGATATCGGTAATAAAAAAGTAAATGGTTCATTGTGGTAAATTTCAGAAAGTACGTTGGTATTCTACGACATTTACCCTAGTTATTTCCCTAACAATATCCCTATAGAGAAATAGTACAAACACCACAACAATTAGCGGTTTGACGACGGATCACTTTAGTGACGACCAAAGTGGTAAAACGAAAAGACTTTAAACTTTCACTTTCAATGAGTCATGTTGGTATACGTTTGACTGTTGCTTATCTGGTTTGGGCTTTTAGCGATGACATGTTTCTTCGCTAAATGTGTGAGTCCCGGTGTAAAAATAGTTTAATATTTTTGTAATTTATATTTTATAAATTTATATAAGGGATAATTCCATTTCTAGCCCAAAATGCAATCCTAACTCCATGAACATTTTTTTCCAAAACTAGACCCGCGCAACTAAGTTACTGGGCAACCATGGAAGAATTTGACAAGTGTCCCGTATGTGTAAGGTATAAATACTTGATATGTTTTAGGGCAACGTTTATTTTTGGAACGAATTGTACTTAGGGCAACTAGTTAAAATGTAATTTCACCCTAATATTTTTTCGCAAAAAGTCTTACACACAAGTACAATTTACATGGTGCAACTTGTACCTTAGGGAAACCAAATTAATTTTGTTGGGGCAACTATAATAAATACTTTTCTGTTTTAACTAATTTTCTTTTGTATTTGTAAATATACACACTTTTTTTTGTATGTATACACACTTTTATTTTTGTAATTATATACACTTTTATTTTATACTCACTTTTATTTTTAAACGAGTTCCTTCATTTCCCTCCCTTCCATCATCTCCATTGTCCATATTCTCCATTGCCGACCCGTCCATATCCATCGTCCCCAATTCCATTATCTTCTCCCCATCTTCTCCGTGGCTGGAATTTTTGCACATGACTATCGTCGGATCCATAATGTGCTATAACAGGGTACGTGATTTCATTTTTTATTTTCAAATCGTTTGAATTTTTCATTATAGAATTCAAAAACTTTTAATATTAATTGATAGGTTTATCATTACTCACATTAATTTGATTTTGAAATATGTTTTAATTATTTTTTTCAGGACTTAGAATGTAAAGTCATAATCAGGAGTAAATTGAACTACTTTTGGTTAATTAAGCAAAAGTTAGATGCTAATCGACGGATCTTGTTTAGGAGTAGCTGTTTCGGTTGTTGGTTGGATTTATTGTTTTTTGATCATGAACCACAACTCATAGATTATATGCTGCGAAAACAACATAAAGTGGATTCTTCTCATTATGATATGCCTCTCATTTATTATACTGAAGGTCATAGTCTGCATTTTGGTCGTCCAGAGTTTGCTCTCATTACTGGTTTGCCTTTTGGCGATGTCAACTTTGGTTTATATACTTCCGGGGAGCTAAAGTTCCGTAATAGAGTTTTTCCACATAAGTTAGGTTCAAGTGTAACAAACTTAGATCTTATTGGTGTTATTGAGGATGAAGAGACATTTCAAAAGCTTTGTGATGAAGACTCCATACGTCTTTGTCTTATTTTATGTTTAGAGGTTATCTTTATGGGTCGGTTGTTGACATGCCCGGTTGATGATACCTTGTTCCGGTTGGTTGAAAGTCTAGAAGATTGGAATTGTTTTCCATGGGGTGAGCACATATGGACCCATTTATATGACCAAATTCAGAATGTGATAGAAAAGCATAGCGATGAGCACTATTTTGGAATGAAGAAAGATCCAAAGTATGTTCCTATGTATACGTTGTCTGGCTTTGTTTTTGCTTTCCAGGTAAACCATATTACGATATATTGAAATATTTCTCTGTTAATTTTGAATGTGGATATAAGTTTATGACTATAATTTTGTATATTATGTAGGTTTGGATCTTTGAGTCATTTGAAAGATGCAATTGTTGGTGGAGTAAAGATCCAAATGTTATACCAAGAGCAGTTGGTTGGTCGAAAAAGTCTATCTTTAACAGATCTGATTGTGGTTACCTTTTTGCGAAGGTTAGAGCATGTTCATTTAAATAATATTAATAATAATTAACGCGTTGCTTTGATTAGTACATCTCATAAATTATGTGTTTAATATAACTAGCAATCGACCACAACTAGTGAAATCAGGCCTAGTAAAGCTGAGTACGAGTCATCATGGTGGATACGTAGCCAGTTGTTTTTCCGTCAACATGTTCCAAAAGCTCCGGTTGCACAACATCATAGCATGTATGAAACATATCTTGCAAAGTTGGAGAAGTCACGCAAACGTGTTCATTCAAGTTTCAGAACATCGTCTGGTGTTTTGACTACTCTTATTAGTACGCCCAAAAAATGGATTAGGGATCAAGTTATTAGTCAGCTAAATCTCCGTGTTTTCAAACTTGAGACTATTATTCAGGTTAAGGATCAAGTTTTGTATTTCAATTTATACCATTTTTCAGGTTCTTAAATAGAATTTTGTAATATTTGTTCACCACTTTGTAGGTTCTTGCACGAGAAAGAAAGAACGAATATGGGGTATAGTTTCTGAATGTGTTGTTTTCATATTTTACATGCATTTTTATGTTGTTCTTATACATACTTTTTTTCCTAGCAGTTGTTGCAGTTTAAAGACGAATTTTCCAGATTGGGCCGTGAGTTTATGAATTCATTGAATATCTTATTTGAGGAATTGAGTCAGCCACTTTATACAGATGAAAATCTTTCTAACGTAATAAACATGAAGTTTCTTCATTTTACAGCTAATCATTTGTCAATATCTAATAATGATTTACTTATTAAATACAGGATTATTTTGTTGAAGAGGAATTAAGATTGTGTTTGGAAGCTGAAGAACGTATGCGTTTGGAACACGAAAAGAACATTATAGAAGAACTGAGCTTTATGGTTAAAGAGGCTAAGAGGATGAAGTTAGAAGAAGAAAAACTTTTGCAGATATCGCAATTGAAAAAAAAAGGCAGCAAGAGTTTATGAATTCAAGTCATGTGAAAACTATATTGGGAAAGTTAACACATACAAAGGGCAATCACGTTGATAGTATGCCTGGTAAATCAAAAGCCACTGTAAGTTGGGTTAAGATAAACAAACACCGACTAAACGTAAATGATCCCTCTTTGGCGGAGTTGCTTAGAAAAGTGAAACCATGGGTTGAGGTATAATAGTCATCATTTTATCCCTTCCATCGTTATTTGTATTCGCTTATATATACTTATAATCTTTGTGTAGGATCTTTCACGCTCGTTTCATTCATTAGACACAGTTTGGTTGACTCCAGATATCCAACGATTTATTAGTCGAGAAGGAAATATTAAGTGTAAGTTTCTATGGAGCGATGATTAGAGTCTCGGCTATCATTGTTAGTAGCTGGATTATGAATTCCAGTACCAACACAAGCAACTATGGGATTGTCAACCACATGAAGAGAACAAGTTGATTCTAATTCAAAAATATATAAATTATGGGTAACAACAATATAAAACAAATATATCTTTAATACAATTAACTTATGATATAGGTAGATACGAACCAATGGATGATTAGCCGAAGTAGTTAATCCTGCGTTCATAGCATTATGATTACCCTTTGACCTATCATTAGAAAGTATAAAGTTGTCATTCAATAATCTCTCTAATTTTGAAATCCTTGCATCATCAACCTTGACCAAAGCAATTTCCTTTCTAAGAGCACGAAGTTCATGCAGAACATCAGCTAACGAGGGCTGTTTATCTTGTTGATCTTGTTGATCTTGTTGATCTTGTTGATCTTGTTGATCTTGTTGATCTTGTTTATCTTCATGATTAGTATCACCACAAACTGAATCCACAAAACCATCTCCCCCTTCCAATAAAAGAACATCATTGTTCCCATTGCCTGAGACAACACTGTAGGTCGGAATTTCTGGCTAACATTAGTGTGCTTAGACCCTACTCGAAAAGGATGGCTAAGTGAAGAGGTTAGTATGATTACAAAAAACTATATAAACTTAATTTGAAATATAAACTTAAAGCCTATGGTATTTATAACACTAATTTTATTCTGTCATTAACAGGACATTGACTTGTGGGTCGATTATATGTGGCATGGGAGACCTGATAATGCTAACTGGGCCATGGTCAACTGTTACTTTGTTCAGATATTTCTGCAAAATAGCACCCCTTGTTTTATGCCAACGGTGATAAGTATGCCACTCCATGGAGCGATGTTGATCAGGTAAGTTGACGCCTAATTGCGTTACAGTGTTTAATTATGTACTTAATCCAATTGTGCAATCCTAAGAACCTATAATATCTGCAATCCTAAGAAACATTGTTTTCCTATTAACGAAACGGCTCAGCATTGGTGTCTTGCCCACTTTGATATAGTTTCCGGATTGGTCACTTTCTATGATAGTGGAGACACTTATTACTATGAGTCTCCTGATTTCTATGTCCGTGTTCGGGAATGTTTAAAGGTACATTTTGTATGTTTTGTTATACTTCCTAGGTGTTGCTTAATCTTTAAAGAATCATATTTGAACCAAGGCAAGGGAACTAGTTCAAGTAGAAACTTGTAATGACCTATAGTTCATCATAGGTAACTAGTTCAAGTAAGAACACATAACACATTAGCATTGGTTATTAAATTAGTAATGGAACTAAGTTCACTTCTATTTGTTTGTAACTAATTCTAGTACAAGTCCTGTTTAACATGTCTGCCAACATCATTTAATACCTTCTAATCACAATTAATGATTTTTGCCATTTTCCTACTAGTCATAGCTATGTTCAAGTAAGTACACTAAACACATTATAAAATGTTTTTTCTCTATATAAGCCTTTTCTCTACCAATCCTTTTCCATACACCTTACATTCACTTAAAACACACTAAAATGTATCACCTTACTCGCCTAGCTACTTATGCAAACTCTGGAGATGACAAAGAAATGATGATTAAGTTGTTTGAGATTGACAATGAAAGAGATTTTAGGGCTGTTAGGGACACTTATGCAAGTTGTCAAGTTTTGAATTTGAGTTGTCAAGAGAGGCGAGAATAAATGATTGAGATGCAACCCTTTTTGCATTTGTCACCTGTTCTTGCTGAGTCGTACAATTTGCTAAAAGAGCTTCAGGATTATGAGTTGGAGAAATGTAGGGATTTGATGAAATCAATTAGTGAAACTCAACTAAAAGTCTTGAAGAAAATCTCTTTCATGGCTAAGCTTCGCCGTTAGTAATGGTCCTGTCATCTTCTGTTTTGTGCTCACTATCGTCATCTGTCAAACTCTTTTGTGTTCTACTTGTAACGGTTATAGTACTATGTTTGCAACCTATTTTATGGGTTTATCTAGTTAATGTTGTCATGGTGTCCTTTATGTTGAACTTGGAATATCTTTGGATGTTGAAGATTCTATTAACCTTGCCCTTGCATATCGTGAGAAGATAGTTCATTTCTATTTTACTCATAAAATTGATACATTTTAATTAAATTGTAATTCAAATATTCTTACAAATCTGTATGTTTAACTGTTGATTTGAATTCTTTCATCCATCACTTTCATATCATGGGCTTGTTGCTCCCTGAAGAAGGCATAGTCTTTTGTGATGCTTTGCTTCTTTTGAGGGCAACTGCTTAGTAATTAGACTAGTATGGATTTCCCTATCAACGTCCAAAAGTCTTCTAACAATGCCATAGTCCCTTTCAACCTCTCTATCCATCATCACTTTCCACATCATGCAACTTAGTTTGGTAGAGTTTCATGCAGCACGTACTTTTCCAAAAGGGTAGTGGTTAAACGATTATTTAACATGTTTGTGATTTTAAAGGATCTTTTATGTAAATAATAACAATTATCACAAGGTAAATTGTTAGAATTTGATAGTATCCCCCCATTAAATTGATGATTGTCCAGTCAAACTAGTCAAAACAAAGTACTAACTAAACTAGAGAAAACATAAACCTCTTATATGCAAACCAAAAACAAAATACTCTTTTTGTACTTAAGAAACATTAGTTGTCCCAAAGTTATAACTACACTAGTCAAAACAAAATACTCTTTTTGTACTTAAGAAACATTAGTGGCAATGGCATATTCGGCATCTTCTGGATCATCTAAGAAAGTTGTCCCAAAGTATGTCAAATTTATGGTGTTGGAAAAAATATCAGAATGCAAGCGTACTATTAACTTTATTGTTGGTGAAGTTCAGAATGCAACTAGTCATTTAGAGCATCTCAATGGTATGATTGAGATGTTGGAAGGTATGCATTTTACCTTGGAAATTTATGACAGTGTTTGGTGTTTGAGGGAGATGGTTAAGTCTGAGAACAAAAAGCTCAATGATTTGAACAAACAGCTTCTTGATGCCGAGGAAGATATCAGGGTCAAGGAAAAGTGTTTGGAGATATTGGAGGAAGCGATCTACTCTAATTAAGGAAAATTGGGATTTGGTGTCTTTTTGGGTGTCACTAATGTATTTAGTATGTTATGAAGCTGTGATATAGTATCGTTTGGGGTTTTTTTCTCAAATGTATTTAGGTATGTTTATGAATGTATGATCTTTTGTATCCCTTCCTGAATATGAATGTTAAAGCAAGTTGTTTTCTATAAAATTAAAATCATTATATGGTATCTGTTTTTTTAACCTTGAATGTCTAGGAGTTTTACTATGATTTGCATGTTCATAGTGAAGATATATGGTAGTAGCAGATTTGCAAAGGCTGTGTTAGGACTACTGGGCGGTAAGGGACCAAATTTGTAACTTGGAAAAATAAAGTGTGTGGACCACATACAAAATCACACATAGTTATCACTAAGTTCAGAATCCCACCACACAACCCATCTCTTTCTCTTCAACCACCAGTTTTGGATCTACACAAAGACATTCCTTGTCTTTTAACTAGAAATAAAGCTAATCAAAAAGGTATATTAGATCTTGCCCCCTCTTTAATAGCACTACTACTTTTATTTAATATTTTTGTAACATTACAATTAGGGTTTTATTATTTATTGATTTATTAAATATTAAACTTGGGGTTTTCTATTTATTAAGTTGACAGTATGTTTATTTAATATTGAATTGTAATTAGGTTTATTATTGAATTGTAATTAGGGTCTTGTTGTTATTCTATTATTGAATTGTAATTAAGGTTTTGTTGATCGTAATATGACAGATGATATGTTTGTCCTTGATGAAGTTGTCTTTAAAATACACAAAAAAACAGGTATTTTGAGCTTGATCCTCTAAGGTATGTTAATAGTTTAGTTTCTAGTGTTTCTGCATTCACCTATGATAGGGACATATTCCCGTCATTCCTACATTGGATTTTGTCTAGTATACTTGAAAACAAATGGGCTTTGTTTTACTGTCTACCAAACAAATCACTTGAAAAAGGTTTGAAGTAAATCCACACTGATAATGATGTCTATTCATTCTTTGCTGATGCTGAACGTATAGGTAAAATACACTTGTATGTTACTCATAAGCAACAGGATTTTTAGGGAAGTTTTATTTAAAAAACATGGTTTGGTTAGAAGAGGATGCTTCCTTGCGTTGCTCTAGTTCAAGTCCATTTAGCACTAGGATTAAAAGGAAAAGTCATAAGACAACTAAGGATTATGGAAGAAAAAACTCACGGGGGAGGAAAAAATGGTAGATGATGAGCCTTTAGGTAGAAAGTTGTTAAAGACTAGTCGCAAGGGAAAGGAAAAAATGGATGAATTCCCTGATTTGACATCTACTAAGGAAAGAGAGGTTGATGATGAGGCGGTAGGTAGAAACTCAATTAGGACAAGGCGCAAGGGGAAGGAAATAATGGCCTAATTCTCCGGTACACCCGCTAATGAAAAAAGGTAGTTGTTACCAATTACAGAAGAGCCATTATTAATGGTAAAGCTAAAATGGTTGAGGTTGCGGATGTTCAGGAATCAAATGTGAAGGTGTGTAAATTAACTTGCTAATCTAAATGAATTCCAGTTAAATATCCATGTTGCCTTTACTAACTTTAAAATGTTTATAAATTTAAAATGCAGGCTGAGTATTTTTGATGATTACACATCCATGTTGCTAAAGTCCTGCTGCTACTTCATCAGTTCAAGATTTTGACTATCTTGATATTTTCTAATTTTAATGGAACCAAACTTAGTTGTTTCATTCTGTTTCTGGATTTGATGTTAAAAGATTGTATGATGTTGCAAGAAAATTTATTAAGTATTGTAATATTTTGGTTTTCTTTTATCATTTTGAGTTAACACTTGTTGTTTATGATTAGGAAAGACCAGACTTATTATATACATTAATCTGCATTTTATGAAAACTAGTATTTCCATTCCATACTCACATGAGAGGGTAATGTTAGTGTTATGTGAGTGAAAAAATTGTATAGTTTAATATGAGAGGATCCCTATCCTCATACATAATATACTTTGATGTATAAACGTTCGTAAACCATTAAGGTTAGTGTTATATCTTTTTAAAATTACCACTTGTACAAAATTAGCCCACACTTTACCTTATGTGGAGGCCAATGTACTTAAATGTAAACAATTCACTAAATACCACTATATCAAGCACACCGCTTGGTATTACCACAAAAACAAATAAGTACAAAGTAGATAATTACGGCTTGGTATTACCACTAAAGCAAATAAGTACAAAGTAGAGATAATTTTTGTTCAAGAGTGCACAAGTATAGAAACAAGTATGGATGATTGGTCAGGAACAACAGCAAAGTCTTTTTCTAACCCTATTTATGCTTATTTTGCCAGGTATTGAATTATGTTTTTGATTTTGTGTTAGTCTTGTTTAATATGTGTAACTTTTTAACTTACAGGACAAATGAACTACCTAAAAATTATTTTGTGTTTGAAGTTCACTATGATGGTGTTTTTAGTGAATACCCTCTAAGGTATGAACATGTGAAGACCTTAACTCTAAAGTTAAGTAAGTCAAACAAGATTCTTTTCTATAAGATGCTAGATATGTTTTTCTACAAATTAGAATGTCAGATTTGGGCCATCTTTGTTTGTTCTCCTAGATGCAACCTAGGTGAAGGTTTAACAATTGTCGAAGATGATGGTGATATGAAAAAACTTTATGCTATAGCTGAAAAGTATGGCTTAGTTAACTTGTGTATTGCCCATATCCCTGAGAACTTAGCAGAATATTATTTTAAAATTTTGACTTTAGATGCTTTTGATGAAGAAGTGAAGTCTAAAGTTAAAAGTCATGAAAATAGAAAGCTAGATGCTTCTGCTATGTCTCCTCATGAACTTGTTGAATGGGCAGAACAAGAAGCTGGTTCACCTTACCTAAGAACTCCCTCTATTAAACCAAGAAGAAAATGTATTGAACTACCATGTAAGAATTTGTTTGGGGATTTTTTGCATTGTGATAGTGTAGCTGATGAGATAGTCTTGCATGATAATTGGAAATATGAAGGCTTGTCTCTAGATGGTCCCATAGATGTTAGAGGTCCTACTACATGGTGTGATTTGGTACATGAATGTGTTGTTGAGAATGGTGATTCACTTCCAATTATGGATAAGGAATGTTTTTCAAACAATGTTGTGTTGGATGATGTAGTCCCTGCTAATAGAAAATCAACGCCTTTATTGCTGATGAAGAAGGGTAGAAATAAGGTTAGTTTTACTAGAAAGTCAAGATGTGTAAAAAATTCAAAGACTTTTAGTTTAAGGAAAGGTTGTGGGAAAAGAGTTGCATGTGGAGCCAATACTCGAAGGTTGGGTGGTTTGATGGGTTTGAATGTGCAGACTTTTAGGGCAAGGAAAGGTTGGGGGAAAAGAGTTGCATGTGGAGACAATACTCGAAAGTTGGGTGGTTTGATGGCTTTGAATGTGCATGTGGTTGATGAAGTTTCACAGGTCACCAAACAAGGATCAATGTCAGCTGGATCCTCCCAACACAGAGGATAAAGATTTAGGATCAGTGTCAGCTGGATCCTCCAACACAGCCGATAAAGATTTGGAAAAAAGTTACTAGGTAACTTTTAATGTTTCATCGCATCTTCCCTTAAAAGTATTGGTATGTTTCAAACAATATTAACTTATTATCTATGTAATCTTTTGTAAGAAGATGGTAGTTGTGTACAAAATATATATTTAGTACACTCTGTTGTCATTATATGTATATTGTGCACAACAATTACCATCAACTTAGTGTTATATGTAATTCTGCTTATTTTGTAATCTGAATTAAGAAGCACATATTATGTAATCATATCTACTAGTCTGTTCATTGTTAAATTAGTTTAGTTATATAACCAAACAAATTAGCGTTAAATACGTATTCAAAGTTTAACAGACAGTACGAACTGAGTACAATAACACAAAGTAATGGCCCACCTAGTTTAAGAAGTTGTTTGGAGTTAGCCACTGCGACAAATCGTTGATGTGCATGTTTGCTGATTCAGTATTATGCTGATACATAAAGTACTGATGTGTGTATTCCTGGTGTGGGTGATACATATCTTCCGTAGAATTTGTAACGTGTTGTGGCTCATACATCTGGGACTGTTCATAGAAATTTTGATTTACATCCTGGTGTGTCTCACTCCGGTAGTTGTTTCCTTGACTAGATTCTGCCTGCTGTGTAGACTTCTGTTTCTTTTTAACCATGTTCTGTACATTACAACGTAAGTATACATTACTTGTAATTAATAACGATATAAATTATCTTTTATAGTTGAATACTTACTTGTAACTTAGGTAAAGGTACAGTACAAGCAGTTCGGTTGTGTCCCTTGACACCACACCGTCCACACTTATTAATAATCGGTCCCTCCCCTTGTGAACGAATGCGATCTCTATTTTTAGGTCTACCAGACCGTTTCTTACCCATATCAGGTGGCAATACTTGTTGGATTTCATACGTATGTACCCTTAATTGTTTTATTCAAAAACCAAGGTTTTGCCAAATTGTTGACAGAAGTTAAACCCTCAACTCTAGCCACTGCACAAACATGACTACATGGTAACCCCGATAACTGCCATCTGCGACACGTACATTCACCTTTATTTAAATAAACTGTATGTATTCCTTGGTTGTCCCGAACCTGATACAGCTCGTTCTTTAGGATCCCTCTAACACTCCAATTTGAGCTCTTTAAGTATCGGTACTTTATCTTCGCACTTGCCCATGGTGTAAGTTCGTCATCCGGTGTATCTAACATTTAAATTAGTACAAGGTAAGAAAAAATATGTTTCATACTATTTTGAACTGAATAGTTAGTAATAAAGATTTCTTTCCACCTTCATATTTTTGTCAACATTCATAATACCAGTCTTGAAGAAGTTGTCTAAACCAATCCATCAGGGACG
>BQNB010075685.1:0-16853 GCA_026074375.1 Tanacetum coccineum | reverse complement strand
CAATGAGAGTTTAAGGTTTTGACTCTATGAAAGCAGTAAATATAGGATGAAAGCGATGATATAATTATAGGTTTCTGCAAGTTTACAACAAAATTATAGATTTTAAATATTGCACATTTTATTTTTCAAAAATACATGAAAGATCTCGAATCTTCACATTGCTGGAGACGCGACTCCGTCAGGTTTAATCCCGACACCGTCTCCACGCATTGTGAAGCTTTCGTCTTTGTTTTTAATGAGAAATTTCCTGCATGCAATTTTATTAGTTATATCTGTAGAAAACACTACACAAAAACCTGGAATTAATCATTACAATCATATGACTCAAAACTAACGCGAATTAATCTAAACAATTTATTTTAAATGTTTGAATCTGGTTCTTATAAACCGGATATATCCCCTACACTTATTTTATGCAAAATACTTTTGATTGTAGATAAGACGAAGTTACAAACAAGCAAAGCATGATTACAAAATGATTTAAACATTATAAAACAAACAATAAAGAATAAAACACAAGACACTCCTAAATGCGGGAAAGTAAATATTAGGTTGCCTCCCAAAAAGCGCTTTTCTTTATTTATGAGTCATGTAGCTAGACTCGAAGTCACACGTTATTACGTAACTTTTCCTTCATCATCCATTTTATTTTTTACTTCGACAAGAGCGGGATGCTTATTTCTAAAGTTTTTGTTCCTCCATTGGTCAAACTTCATCTCCTTTTCCTGGTGAAGTTTTATCTTTTCTTCCCATTCTAAGACTAGCATATTTACGGTCATAGTGGGGGCTATGGGCTCTATATCGTTCTTAATCCCTTTCTCGACCTTACAGAGGGATTCAGGTATCCAATGAAAACTTATCTTACTCTTTCCAGATCTTAGAGTTATGGTGCCCTTATCGAACTTATTCACGGCCTTAGCCATTGTCAGGAATGGTGTTCCTAAGATGAAGGGACTCTTTTCGTCTTCCTTTATGTCTAAGATCACGAAGTTCACGGGGTACACATAACCAACAACATCCACTAATACATCTTTGGCTATTCCTAAGGGATAGATATACGAGTGACTAGCCAGGGAAAGCCTAATGTCGGTTTCTGCAGGCCTTTCATTGGTTAGCTTACTGTAGGTAAAAAAAGGCATGACGTTCACATCATATCCTTGGTCAACTAAGGCATTTGTGTGTTTTAATCCTCCGATGTTACATGGTATTTCAAAATTTCCTCCAATGTCCTCCTTCTTTGTTATCTTTTTCTTGAGGATTGCTTCATAAAAATAGGCCCCCTAGGTGACAAATTTTAGGTTTTCCCTTTTAATTTTCCTACTCAGACTCCTGACAGGAAGTTATTGAAAATTTGATTGTCCATAAGCCCTTCGATTAATTTTTCATTGATTATATGTTTCAAGTAGTATCTTACAGTTTGGGAACCGGAGGCTCTTGCCGCTTCTTCCTCTTCGTTCTCCGTGACGTTCTCTCTTACATTTTTAGTTGGTTCATCATCCGCCATTCTTTCAACTTCATTCGTCACGGAAGCTTTTTTAGGAGGATCTTCTTCCTTAGATTTTCCAGGCTCTACTATGCTTTCAATGATTGCTCTATTGTTTACTATGTCTTTTTCCGTCTCTTCTCGGATGACGGAGATGGAATTTGCGTTCTTAGTAATGGGGTGCCTAGCCTATTCTCTAATTAATACCTTTTCCAAAGTTCGGCTGGCTGAGAGTTCCCTAAGAAGTCTGAACATTTCTGTCATTCTATTGTTGATCACTTCACGTTGTTTGAAGATAGCATTTTCGAACCTCTTCATTCTTTCGACATGTGCTGCCATGTAGTCTCGTACCCGGGCCTCGAAAGTGGTTTCTAACACTTGTGGCTGAGGGTTTGGACCGGTACGTTCACAAAAAGTAAAAGGGTTCTCCTTTGGTGGTTCATTTTGGTTTTGCAGGCGGGTGTTAGAATAATCTGCTTCAGCATAAGCTTGAGGGACTTGTCTTGAGCTAGGTCTAGGTGTCGGTCGTGACCCCTTTAGTAAGAAATTGATCTGGTCTTCAAGCTCAAGAAGTCTTCGGTCTGGTGTTTTCGAGGTGCTTTGAGGTGTAGAAATAGCCTTGACCAGTTTGATGAAATCTTTTAAATAATTCCATCTCTCATGGTCGTAGAGAGCGAGGTTCTTAATGATTTCACAGGATTCGTTGATGTTCTTATCGCGGAGTTTTCCGCCAGCGGCACGGTCAATCTCGCACTTAAGATGAAAGAAGACATGATCATAAAAAATTTGAATTAAAAGCCAACGATCGATGCCATGATTAGGGACTTTTTAGAGTAAGTATTTGAAACGAGTCTATGCTTCTGAGAGAGATTCTCCTTGGTGTTGTTAGAACATCAGGATATCATTGTAGAGTTTCGCAGTCCTTCCCGGTGGAAAGAATTAAGGAAGAAAACGAGTAGTAAGATCCTCCCATGTGGTGATGGATCATGCTGAAAGACGTTCAAGCCAACTGATAGCTTGATCACGAAGGGAAAATTGTAATAAACGCAGGCGTGTTCTTTCCCTATCTTCACCATTAAAGTTAAGTGAGTTCACTAGTTTAAGAAAATCCTTAAGGTGTTGGTTTGGATCCTCAAACCTAAGTATGTTGAATGAGCATCCGTTTTGCACCAACCGGATGGTGTCAAATCGAAGAGGCACCACATTGTTCCCTTCGGGGAGGTCAATGGTGTACCTATAGCCTTCGTGGCTAGGTTTAGAGAAATCTCCAAAAGTACAGATAGGATTCACGTCTCCCATGGTGGTTGACAAGAATGGGTCACGAAACAAATAACACAAAGAAAAGATAGACTACGAGAAAGCTAATATACTAGAATTAAAATTCTCACTTGATAGGAATCAAGCGAGTAGAACTAAGTTAAACAATGATCAAAACCTAACTATTCCCCATGCAACGGCGCCAAAAACTTGATGTGGAGGTTGTGAAGACTTCACAGGAAGCTTTACAATCCCTAAGGCAGTGTACCTAGTCATTGTAGTGTAGTATAGGCAAGACTCGGGGGTTGTTATCGTTCTCTAGGGAAATAGGTTAGGAAGGCTCGAACATGGTTTAATAGAATTCTAAGGGGTTAAGAGAAGATTCTTTTTGTGTTTTTATATTTTTAAGAAAGCAAGTAAATATCATGGTTTTAAGAGGTTGTTTGATTAACTAATAATTAAACTAAATATAATATAAACTACTGGTGATAACTTTATGATAAATAGATGTATTTACGTAATCAGGCACTACTTCTCAGATTGCTTCTCCTAGATCTATTGTCTTGTCACACTTGTGATGATAATCTGTGTAAGTATTTCCTAGGTCATGAACGGATTACACGAACCCACCGTCTATTTAATATTCTGTTAGGGCAACACACAAGTAAGGTAGTATGAAGACTATTACAAGGCCCCTAAGAGTATATTAAATGCATGCGAAATAACTTAAGAGGGATCAACCATATTAGTGGGTAAGGTAGTATCAAGATCATGTTACCCGATGATATCCTTTCTACACTACTCACGTTTCCCTAGACGTTTATGCCAATTTAATATCTTATGGCTAGATTTTATTTATATTTTTTATTTATTTTTTTTGTCTAGAGCCTAACGAGCACATCCATCAACAAGAACAACATCAAAAAGAATCTACAACCTAAGTTTCATGCAATCATAATTAAATACCAAGAGGGTTACCTAGCATGTTAAAGGATAAAGCAAGAACATAAATCAATCAAACAACACATAGACATATTGAATGATTAATGATAAATAATATTACTTGATTAAAAACATGGATTAAAGGTAGTATAATAAGGTTTTTGAGGCCCCAAAAAATGACCTTGAAAACTGCTAGAACGACTAGAGGTTCGTCTCCCTAAAGTTAAACAAAGTTACACACTAAAACCCTAAATTCGTTTTAATATATAAGAAAAATCTCTGCGACGACAACGCTTTGAAAGTCCTGACGCCGTCGCTGAACTATGTAGGATGATTCTAGATCCTCTTTTAGTCGCCACGTCCCGACGTCGCATCTTTTCCTGACGCACATCGACCAATAATTGCGACGACGGCGTCGCTTTAAAAAATGCTTTGCGACACGTTCTCCATCCCACGCGCTGTATGCATAATTCTTCAAGAGATTTGGTGTAGGTCCGTAATCTTGTCCATTTCTTCTCCAAATGAGCCCAAGTCACATATATTTCCTCCAAATGCCATCCAAGTGCTAAAAACCTGAAAACAAACGATTAAGCATAATCTGTGCATATTTGCATGATTTAGTAGGTTAAATAATCCTGAAATAAAGTGTTATAGGAATGACAACCTCATCATACCAATTATCACGGACTTGACTATTGATAATGTAATGCTTTACTCGTTTCACATAAGTCACCTTGTTGACGATCACATGGTTTTCTTTAATAGCACCATTTTGAATTATCTTAGTGTTTTTCTTTAAAATCTCAGTGTTCTCTTCATGATCACCATGCTTACCTTTTCTTGAGTGAAGCTTACATAACTTGAGGTGCATATGTGGCTGCTGTTAGGAATTTTATAAACTAAGTAAGCATGGTTTACCAACACAATATTTTATTTTAAATAAATTATTCTAACGATGCTGGATTAAATTATTATTTATAATTCGCTTTATTTAAAAGATTAAAAACCTTAATTCAAACTAAGCAAATAGAAAAAGAGACAACCCATCAAAGTTATAAAACATTTCCTGAAAACAAAAAAATACACATAAAGCAAAAGGTTACCGCAAATTCCCTAAAAATACAAAAAAATGGATGAGGAGCCCCAAAATTTTTTATACAGTTTTATTATAAAAAGTAATTAAACTAAATTAAAATAAACCTCAAATTATAAAATTAATAAAATAAATAAACTAAAACAAAAGATTTAATATGAGAAGGGAACTAAAACAGTGAAAAATGGACACACCAAGGACCAAATAAGACAAAAAACGGGAAACACCCAACACCCCCACTTATCCCATGTAAACAGGGGAAGGGGGACTGACTTACTCTGTATTTAAACTAAAAACAACAAAATATTACACAAATGGTCCCTGAAGTGGGACCCCCGATTACAAGGTAGGGTCCTACAACACAAAGCTTATTATCAAAAAAAAGCTATAAAAAGAAAACTTGGTTAAAGTGGGCTAAGGAGAGAAATTTTTTTCATATAAGACTAGTAGTGGCCTGAAAGGGTCTAAAAAATTATCTAAAAAAATATTAAAAAAAAAAAAATGAAAATTCAAAACAAAAATATTATGAAAGACACCCACAACTACACACACACAACCACCAACAACAAAAACAAAAGCAAAAACGACACAAACAACAAAAAAAAACAAAAAACAAAAAAACACCAAAACAACACCCAAAACCCAAAAAAAAAACACAACAACCAAAAAAACAAAACCACAACAAAACAAACACACAACACACACCCACCACACCAAAAAAAACAAAAAAAAAAAAAACACAACACAACAAAAAAAACAAAAAAAATATAATACAAACACACACACCAAACAAAAAAACAAACACCACAAAAAACAAACACCCACCCCACACCCCCCCCACCACCACAAAGGGGGGGGGGGGGGGGGGGGGGGGGGGGGGGAAAAAAAAAAAAAAAAAAAAAAACAAAAAAAAAAAAAAAAAAAAAAAAAACAAAATGGTCCCCCCCCAGCTCGCTGCTTTAATTTTTTGGGCTTGACCGAGAATGTATTTTTAATCAATAAGCTTAAAAAAGCTATTGGCTATTTTATTTTTTTTTATTTATTATATTTGTTTTTTTTTATTTTTTATTTTTTTTTTTTTATAAATATATATAATTTTTTTTTATTAATTATAATATTTTATTTATTTAAATTTTTTTTGTTTTTTATTATATTATTTATTTTTATTTTTATTTTTTATTTTTTTTTATTTTTATTATTAATTATTTTATTTATATATATATTACATACATATATATTTTTTTATTTTATTTTTATGTTTATATTTATTATATATTATTTATTTATTTGTATATATATATATATATATTTGTGGGGGCTTATTTCCTGTTTTTCTCTATGAGCAAAAAAGCTCAAAGATAAGCTGAAAAATTGAATCTAAAACTAACTATACTAGCTTGAGAGGGCTTAATTACCTAAATTAACATAATAAACAAAGCTAATATAAATAAGTACCAAGTAATTCCCTAAAGTAGAGAAGATGCTGGAATCAAGAAAAGTCTATGTTATATAACAAAGCTTATTATAAAAACAGAAAAATGGGGACTTTAAGGCCTAAATAAGCTAAGCTAAAAGGTTAGATAAGCTATGAGATTTTGGGGACTTAAAGAACTAGTGATAAGCTACAGATAAAAGCTAAAATAACTAAGGGCTTAATACAAAATAAGCTAGATAAAAGGGGTGAAATTTAGTGCTCAGCACCAGGGGAGATAATGCAGTGGCCTAGGGGGCTTTTTTGAGCTTATGCAATAAGCTCTAAAGAGCTTATTAGCCAAATCCAAGCACAAACAGATTAAAAGGGGAGGCAAATGAGCTTATTTTCAAAGTTTAAGCCATTAAGGTTAAGAAAAAGTTGCTGATATTAGGACTTAAAATTGAGGGTTCTTAAAAAAAATGGCAAAGCCAAACTTTGACTTATACTTGGTCAAGTTAAAAGACAGAACAAGGGGTGTTTTAAAATGGCTAGAAACAATCAAATAAGCACAAACAAAGTGTGCTTAAGCTGTCTACACAGCTTAAGAGGTTTAGCTCACTTTGTGGCTTATAAAATTTTGACAGAATATAGAAACCACATAAAAACTTATTTTCAAACTAAAAATTGTGATTAAAGAGGCTTAATAAACCCCACACACTCAGCCAAAGTTGGCTGAGTGAGCTTGACCCACAACAACACCCATTTGACCCGATTTTTTAAAGAGTTAAACCAAACCACCCCCTTAATTCTAATTCGGGGTTTTTTATTCCCTTTTTTAGTATAGGAGAAAGAAAGGGCCTGAAGACTTGATTACAAGCACACTTTAACAGCTTTTATAACAATTTTAAACAAGGTTAAATCCAGATAACAATCACACTTTAAATTTCGACAATGGGAATTTTCACAAACACTCTTAACTTTTATTAAACTGAAAGTATTACAACATAGACTTTAAATAAGCTGATTACAACAATTTTAAAGCAAACTTAAGTAAATTTTTAAACTAAGAAAGTAAAAACAGGTTTGTTTGCTTCGGCTTGTTCTCTCTTCTTTTATAGAGGCTTAGAGTCTTCACTTGGTCTTGGGATGTGTTTGTTGTGAGAGTAGGAAGCTTCCCAAGCAATCCTAGCCCTCCATTTGCCGTGTACACCATCTCACCATTGAAGGGGGGTGCGGGGTTGAGTGATTTCCAAGTGGGAAGGGTTATAGGGGCAGGGTAAGGTGGGAAAAGGTGAGGGGTGAGCTGTAAGTGTACTAGGGAGGTGGTATTGGGGGTGAAACCGTGGGAAAGGGTGGTTTGGGATTTGGCGGTAAACGGGGGAGTACAGGGGTGGGTTGCAGGGTTTAAACGGAAAGAATGGGGAAGAGGCAAAAGTGCCCCCCCATCTTTCTTTCTCTTTTCATTTCATTTCAAGCCCTTTTTAGTTATAAAAGAAGTTTGGAAAGTGGCACTTTTGGCCCTTGCGTTTTTATAACTAAAGAATTAAAAGAGGTTTTGGAAATGGCAATAATGGTCCCTCTGGTTTTTAACTAAAAGAGAAAAAAGGGTTTTTTGGAAAATTGCAATTTCAGCCCTTGTGTTTTGTTTTTGCCTTTTCTTTATAAAACAAGTTTCAAAATTGGCAATTTTAGCCCCTAAAGTTTTATAAAAAAGGATTTTGGGCTTGTATTGGGCTTGGGTTTGTGTATTGGGCCCAATTGGGTGTGTGGGCTTGTATTGGGCCCAATTGAGTGTGTCTGGGCCCAATAAGGTACAGGTTTGGTTATTGGGCTTTATTTTTTCCAAGCCAATAAGTGTTATGAAGTGGAGTTTTGGTGTGTAAACAATATGTGACTGAGATTGGCTGTAACTCTTTGGGTAACTAACTGGGCTAAGGATTTGTGGGCCCTTCAAAGTCCTTCACAAAGTACTTTGTAGATTGCAACAATCAAATTAATGGCTGGTGAAAAAATTGATTGAGGGCACCATTTGGTATGGTCCTTCACGAACAGTCCCTCATAAATATTACTATCTATCCTTTGCAACCGGGCGCCTTTTCCCTTTCCTTCCCCAGTTTCTCCCGTCCATCAGATGGGTTTTAAGAAAACATTCCAATATTATCTTCAAGTTTTCGGCCTGGTTTGACTGCTCTACCTTGCTGATCCCTTCAGTATTGACTCCTGACTTTATGGTCATTTTTTTTGGACTTGGCCTTGATTTATGCACAGTCTTTTCTTCCATATCCATGGCTCAGTTTTGTCATTTTGTTTGGGCTTGGTTTTCTTCTTTTTGGTTGATATCCCCAAACTTCACTGCACAATACAAATGCCAAAAACAAAAATATATTTGGGCAGTTTTTTGTCTGTTTTTTTTTGGTCATTTAAAGCTCCGTTTTATTCAGAGAGGTAAAAGATATGTGTAATTAGCACTTATCAAACAACTTCCAAGAGTTGCAAAGACGAAGGTTTTCAATAACGACCTAGTCATTTTCCCGTTAGGGAGCACCGTATTGTTTTGTTAGAAAAGGATCATGGAGTTGTTCATTGAAGTTAGGAAGTTGGAATAACTGAAAGGAGAAGTTGTATGTCTAAGGTTACTAGTGTGGAGGCAGTGAAGAATTAGAAGTAACCATATGACACCAATCCGAGATATGATTATTGTCTTAGGATTGGCAAGTTACTTACCTACTTTTTCATCCGCAAACTTTTCTAAGATGTGTTAAACCCATTACTTTTCCCTAACTGAGAGGGGATCTATAAAGTATAAGTACGAGGGACGCAGAACGAGAATGAGGCTTTCTAGACATTGAGAAATGATTGTGTGACGCTTACGATTAATCGAATGTAGTGGTTGATGCGTTGAGAAGTAAATGCAGAGTGAAAACTAAGACAAGTAAGAGCAAATTGTCCATGACTATCCATTCAAAGTGTTTTAAGGATAAATATTGGCTACTTTAAGTGAGACGTCCGAAGTTAGAGAACACGCCACAAAATGTTGCCGTGACCTGGACCAACAATCCAAAAAGAGGCAGATGAATGGTTAGTACTTTATGGATTAGTTGTATAGTGAGTATTGAGTATGAAATTCGGCTAACATCAAGGTAAAGAACAAATGTGGTGGATTGATGCGTTAAGTAGGAAGGAACGAGTGAAACCTAGACGTGTTTACTGTAGTGGGTGATGCGTTGAGTAGAAAGGAGAGAGTGAAATCAAGACGAGTGAGAGGAATGATACTGGCAGCCCAAAGTGAGGCGTTCAAGCAAGAGAACGTACTCGCAGAAAGGCTACATGGTTTAGATCAACAGATGGAAAGAAAAGGAGACGAGAGTTTGTACTTTATGGATCGAAATTTGGGATCTATTGGTAGGAAGTGTAATGGATGAGGCCCATGCATCAAGGTACTTGGTACATCCAGGAGCGGATAACACGTACTATAACCTTGGAGACATGTATTGGTAGCCACGTGTAGAAAAGCATATAGCTACCTATGTTAGCAATTGTCGAATTTGTTTAAGGGGTGAAGGCTGCAATGTCAAAGACTTTTGGCTTGCTGCAACAGCCTGAGATACTTGAGTGAAAATGAGATAGAATCACCATGGATTTTATCACTAAATTCCCAAGGTCAAAGTAGTGAGTGTGATGTGAATTGGATGATGGCCAATAGACTGACCAAGTTAGCTCATTTACTATACATACAAGAAGATTGCAAGATGTGAAGTTGGCAAGGATTTATATTGATGAGATAATAGCAAGGAATGGAATTCTAGTGACGATCAACTCAGATTGAGATGGAGGATTTACCTTGTGGTTTTGGCAGACGCTGCAGAAAGTATTAGAGACGCAATTGGATTTGAGTACTGCTTAGCATCCTCAAGCGGATGGACAAACGGAACGTATGATTCAGACTTTGGAGGATATAATGAGGTCATGTGTTATCGATTTTGGTGGTAGTTATCAATTAAGCATTTAGTGTGCTTTGTTTGAAGCTTTGTATGGTAGGAAATGTAGGTCGCCTGTTCTTTGGGCAGAGATTAGAGAAAGTAGCTTGATTGGAACTGAGTTAGTACTAGAGACGACAGATAAGGTGGTATTGATTAAGGAAAAGCTCAAAGCGGCGAGAAATCGTCAAAAGAACTATGTTGATTTTAGGCGTAAGCCGTTAGAGTCTGGGATGGGAGATCGTGTATTGTTAAAGGTGTCGCCTTGGAAGGGCGTAGTGCATTTTGGAAAGAAGGGTAAGTTAGCACCAAGATATGTAGGATCGTTTGAGATCCTTGAAAGGACTGGCCTTATAGCTTATCGGTTAAGATTGCTTGAGGAATTGATTGGTGCACATGACACATTCCATGTGTCAAATTTGAATAAGTGTTTAGGGAATGCTAATTTGCATGTGTCGTTGAATGAAATCAAAATTGACAAAACTTTATGTTTTGTTAAGGAACCTATAGAAATTATAGATCGTGAGATTAAGAGTTTGAAACGTAGTAGAATACCACTTGTGAAAGTTCATTGGAATTCAAAGTGTGGTCCCGAGTGCACTTGGGAACGCGAAGTCTATATGAAGTCTAAGTATCCTTAGTTATTGACTTCAAAGTAAAACTGAGTATCCAACAGACTTTTTATCTTTCTTCCTTTCGTTGAACAAATGGGGTCATTGGGTGTTGTAGTTGAAGATATTTGGTACGGTAAAAGGAGTTTCTTGAGACCCTTAGTAATGATGTGGTGTTATGGTGGTTGACGATGAATGAGGGGAGCCCTTAGAATGTGTTTGTGTGATTTTTTGGTTTAAAGTTATATTTTATGAATAAACCCTCTCGAAGAAAAGTCCGAGAAGGCCGATTGTTTTCAAAATGTTTGGGCTTTGTAACAACTTATAACTTGGGTTCAAGACAGTTCTTGTTTGATGAGTTATGAGACCGGGTTGTAAATGACGTTGTTACGTAACTTAAGGTTTTTGACGAGTCTCCTCGATGACGGGCGAGGTTCAGGTAGTTGGGTGTTTTCAATCACTTAGTTTGGGGAATTTTGATATGTGAGAAATCACATATCCTTATTATATCCAAAATGACCCTGAAATGATCAAAATGTGCAAAAATATGCTTGTATTTGTGTATTTTGTTGTTTGTGAATATGTAGGTACGGATAATGCAAATATCACAAGGAAATGGTCAAAACCGGACAAACACAAACACGAGAACGGATAGAGTGCACAAGAGCCAGAAATTTCTAGCAAAAGGTCATCAAAAGTCAACCCTTGGTCAACCATCGGTCAACTCATAAAAGATAAAATCCTCAAAATACCCAAATTGCCCTTATTGTTAAAACAATTTTTCCATAAGTCCCTAAACCCTAACACCGTTATCTCCTTTTAATTAAAGAGATAACGGTCGTTATCTCTATTAACTATAAACCCTTAAAACATTTATAACCAAGCCCAAAATACCAACATGTGGCCCATTTCTTTATACCTGGGCCTAAGTCAACAAGCACACCCCTGGGTCAAACTCAGTTATAAAAAGAAAAAGGCGCGAGAATCCGTTTGTTACTATTCATCATCTCTTCTGATTTACCCTGCTTCAAAAACAAAGGGTAAATCCCAATTGATGATGTGGAACAAAGATTCGAGTACTAAGCATCATGTTAGCAAAAGGAAACGTCACAAAAACCTCTGATTGGTCAAGCTTACAAAGGGAATGACACGCGGGATCCTAAAGAAACACACAAGGAATGAAAATTTACACTAAATCCTTTGATAAAGAAGTACAAAGCCTCTGACACACGGAATGCCACGCTGGCAATCCGTGTGCTCACACTTTAATCCTACGGATGAGAATAAGGATCCAATGATTGCAAGAATTAAAGGGCCTAGATTTAGAGATCCAGGAGGAGTGTGTGCAGAGATCTAGATCCTTCTCTCAAGCCTATTGGTATGTGCTTAATTACACATACCATTTTCCATTAAAAACAGACTTAAATGACTAAAAACGTACCAAAAATACATTGTATTTGTATGTTTTGCATTTGAATTGTGCAGGAAACGGATATTCAAGAAAAGGACAAAAAGAAAGCTAAAAACGACAAAGCCAAGTACGAGAATGAAAAGAGCGTGAAAAGAAGAAGTCAAAGCCAAAGTCAACCCCGACAAAGTCAAGTCAAAGCAAAGTCAATTTACAACTTCAGGGACTGAAGTTGCCAAGTCTTTAAACTTGGATTTCAAGGACTTAAAGTGCAAAAGTGGTATTTATAACTTCAAGGGCCAAACCTGCCAAACCCCAAAGTTATATACCACAAGGACTCAATTTGCAAGACCACATATATCTCTGAGGGGTTATTTCTGCCAATTCTCTAAAGATTAATACCACAAAGGACTCACGGTGTAATTACATATATAACAATGAGGGGTTATTTTTGCCAACCCCTCATAAACTATACACCATAAGGACTAAGGGTGCAACATCACTTATATCCTTGAGGGGCCAAACTTTCCTCTTCTCCAAACCTTTACCATGTTACCCAAAAACCATTTTTCCCGCCCAACAAAACCCAAGAACAAGTCACGATTTCTTCTTCCCCTCTTTACCCTGTAACATCAACTACACAATGGATAAAACTTCACCCTCACCTCCACTACCACCACCTTCCCATGTATCATTGCCAAGTTGGCAATCCCACACCTTTCAAGATGCAATCCAACGCCTGGTATGAGATCAAGAAAGCACAAGGGATTATCAATGGCTAAGATTGACTTTGGAATTCACTCACAAAACAAAAACATCTTTGTTTGCTCTCACAAAGGAAGCACAGCTGGAAGAACCAAGTTTGAAGATCTTTAGCTATAAATAGGACCATTAGTAAGCCCTTAAGAGGCATCTAATTTTCTTTCAGCTTATTTTAGTTAACTTATTGCTTATTGTCTTTTAAATTCCAAGTCTTGTAACTTTTTTAGAATTAATGAAAAATTTGAGGTTTTTAGTTCTAAAATTCTGTTTTTAAGTTTCAGATTTTATTGTTGTTGAATAGTTTAAAAAGCTTTAATAAGCTCTTGTCACTAATTATGGTTGTTTTTGCTTATATCCTTTAAGTTTTCTCATAACTTAAAAGGGTTTAAGCCTTCTTCTTAAAAATCACTTCAAAAACCAAAACAAAATAAGCCACTGGAAGATAAGCCAGAAACGGATGGGCTTATGGGCTTATTTACTAGCTTATTTATAAGCTAGAGCCTGTAGACTTAAGCTTTCGAAAGCTTATTTGATCCTTGCTAAGCTAGGATCAGGGTTAGACTTAATTTCACCTTTTTCATTGCTTACTGCATGTCATCTCATTATCTGCTTATTTTTGTGCTTATTTTTGATCATGATTGCTTATTCTATTTTTAAATGACTTATGCTTGCACTGTTTTTGCTTATTGGTGTTCTTTATAGCTTAAAATAGCCTTTTTGCAAGATAAAGGGGTGTTTGGGTTAAGATCCAAAGTGGGTCAAATTGGTGTCAAAACCCCTTGGGTCAACTTGGCCAGATTATATTACCTTTTTAAGTTATTAAAAGTCAGTTTCTATAAAGTTTTTAAAGTTAAAAATTGGTTTTAAGGTTTTAACATTCAAACCCTTTGAATATGTGGTAGCAGACTTGATTCAAAGGGCTTGAGTGGTTAAGCTTGCTTAAGTAAGCTTTTGAGTCTGGTTTTGTGTTCATTTTTGTGTCAAAATAGATTAGTCAAAGTGTCATTGTGGTTAGCTTAGCCTAGTTAAAAATCTGTCACTCTTAGAGTCATCATTTTCATTGTTGAAAATATAGCCTTTTTGATTTTCAATTTTCAGTCCCTTAAACATGTTTTTAGCTTGTGAAATCTTGAGCACAAGCTCATTAGGAGCTTGTCTCAATCTGTTTTAGCTTAGTTTTCTTATTTGAACTTATTTGGTATCTTATTTCTAGGACTGCAAACAGCCCTTTGGGTCTGCCAAAAACACCTCCCCTTATGCAAAGTGTAGTTTCACTAGCCCTTTTTTGTTGCTTATTTAGGCTTGAGACTTTTATCTTTTGCTTATTTAAGTAGCCAACAAGTTTATCTTTAAGCTCCAATAAGCCTCATCCCCATTAGATCCCTTTAAGTAGCTTAATTTTAAGCCCTTAGGTGGGTCTCAAGGCTGTTTGGACTTGAGTTTGACCCACTTGGCTTATTGGCTTATTTAGGGTTTTCTGTTTGTTTTATTTGCTTAATTTAGGTCATGTATGCTTATTAGGATAGTCTAAGTCCTTTGTTTGCTTATTTCAAACTACATTGTGCTTATTTTGTCCTTTTTCTAGCTCAGTAGCACTAAGATTTCAACTAGCAGTACTAACTCTTAAAGTTAGTACTGCTAAGTTCATAAGCCCATTTCTGGCTTATTTGGTGGTCTTTAATTGTTCTCCTTTAGTCTTAGTGGCTTATTCTATGTAAATTTGTGACTATGATTGCTTATCTCCCAATTTGTGTTGCTTAATTTGTCTAAACATAAAAAAAAAATATAAGTCAGTTCTGGCAGTATTAACTTAAAAGTCAACACTGCTTTTTTCAAACAGCTTTTTCATAGCTTATTTTTGTTTCAAAAAAAATTATAGATAGCTTTTTCTTGTAGCTTTTTAAGTCTTCTTTTCCTTTTTCTAGCTTATAGGTACATAAGGTTCCATTCTTAGGCTTATTCATAAGCCCAAAGGTGCCCCTTTGTCTGTTTTGTAACTATGTTTGTGACAATAGCTTATTAAGCTTTTATAAGCTTAATTTTCATTCATCTTTGTTTATTCCCACCTGCATTTGCTTATTAAGTCTAGTTAAGTATAAGTTTTGCTTATTTGCCCTTTTTCTTTGCATATTTTGTCTAAAAATCCAAAAAGAAAAGTCATTTGTGCCTTTAAGCTTATATAAGCAATCTGTCTATTTGTTTTGGCTTATTCTGAGCTTATTTGTAGCTTTTATAAAAAGTGCTTTCATAAAAAAAGTTTATTCTTGTCTTATCTTCAAGTTTGTAAAAAGAAATTTTCAAAATAAACATAAAAGGGGAAAGTGGAAGTCAGGGGTGAGCTAGGGCTCGAACCCCCGACCTCAACACTCTCACCCTTTATACACACACACACCGCTGCGCCCTTGGGTCTTTTTCGTTAAAGACTTAAGTGGTTTAGTATTTAACAACTTTTCAGTCCATTAAGCTTTATAAGCTGTTTTGGCTTATAACAGCTTATTGGGATAAGCTGGTTTTCCAGTTTTATTTTTCTTAGATTCTACACAACTTAAGCTATTTTCTGTATTTTTTCTAGATTTTTATAAAATAGTTTAGTATTTTTTTATAATTTATTTTTGTTAAAAACTTAAAAAATTCATTAAAAATAAAATAAAAATCAGAAAAATATAAATCTTTTTCTAAAAATTTTCTTTTATTGCATATTTTCTAGGAAAAATGAATTTACATTTGTAGGGTCATTTTTGCAAAGTTTCACTTTTTAAAGAACGGGATTCGTTCCCGTTCTTGTTTTGACTCGTTTTTAGTCTTAATCAACTCCATTTTCGATCTAGTTTTTTTAAACTTCGTTTTTAGTCACTTAGGACCCATTAAAAGTGAAAAATTCATTTAGGGATTAAAATTGAATAATTTAGGTTTTTAGAGCTCGCGTTTTTACGTTTTCGTCTACGTTTTTAGATTTAAATCATTCTAGCTTTCGTTTTTAGGTTTTCTTTTAATCATTTTTGCATTTTTAATTGCAGTAATAGAAAAACCAATTATAATCTTGTCATATTCAAACATCAATTATCAATCCGTTATTCGATTCTCCATTGCACACCTCGTTGGGACATAACGACCCGGGAAATCAAACTTCCGGATATATATTGATTCTATTTGTGAATTCTTAACCAATCCCTAGCTAAGGGTTTTTGGTTGATTGTTTGCCTATATTATATATATATAATATTTGAACGAATCAATTTTTGGCGCCGTTGCCGGGGAGGCTGTGAAACGATTATCGTAACGTTTGACAATTTGTGTTTAAATTTGTGAATATTTCTTCTATTTTTATAAAAATATAAAAAAAATCCATAAAAAGAAATAATAAATAAATTCACCAAGTTGGTAAAAGAACACCAACATATAATACTTTCCATTGAAGTATTATCCATCAATAAGTTCCCGAACAAAAGATTCAAAAACTTGTCATTTGTGTCACTTACGAGGTACGGCTCACCTTGAAAAGTTAAACAAGCTATAAAGTGGGTATAAGGCGGGTTGTTCCGAGGAACTACGACCCTAAAGGAGAAAGGTTCTTAAAAGTACCGTGCTTTCCTTCTCCTCCGCTCACCTGTGCGTTTATCTTTTTAAGAGCTACCGTAAAGTAAGTCGATTATTTGGTTGAAGTTTTCCTATCTCGTTGTCCGTTAAAATAAATTGTGAATAAATCATTGAAAAAATAAAAAAAAATAAGTGTAAATTTTCTTTTTATATTTCTATTTTGTACATGCGCACTCATTCTCAAGCCCGTAAACCTCGACAACAACAAGCCCGACAAACTTCTGTTGAATCACCTAATCTTGAGAAACCAAATAACAATCAAGAACCTCCCAATCCTCCCATAGTTACAATGGCCGATAATCGTACTAT
>BQNB010075684.1:0-29159 GCA_026074375.1 Tanacetum coccineum | reverse complement strand
TTGGGATACATTTTCATAAGTTTTCTAAAGTCTACTTGAGGACAAATAGAATTCAAGTGGGGGGGGATATTTGATGACATCAAATAACGTCTATTTTATAGCATCATTTATCCCATTTAAATTGCTCGTTCTATATTATTTTATGCATGAATTGGTACTTAATTGCATATATTTGTTATATCGAGCAATTGGTGAAGTTTAACTAAAAGGCGTGCATTTTAGAGCTTAAACGAAGAAATCAAGAATCTGCTATTTTGACAACCAATACGCCGTATCCATCAAGGAAGATACGGCGTATATGAGCCTGAACTTCACAAGCAACCACGAAGATATAAAGACCAACATGCCGTATCCATGAAGACTTATACGCCGTATCCACTGGCGGTTCATAAAAGATTCTGGAAGATATTTATCGTGGTCCCCACTCTAAGAAAACCCCAATACGCCGTATAGAACTTCTTCAATACGGTGTATCGACTAAATTCCAGAGGCTATAAATACTGAGTCCTAAATACGAATTTAGTGTGTAGTTTTTATACCGAAGACTGAGAGAAAGGAAGTAACCACCAGATTTGATTTTTAGAAGAGAAAAGGATCAACGAAGGTCTTGCAATGCTATCCAATCCACAGGAAACCCTTGTAAATTCTTATACTCTAAATAGGCGGTTGGTTTTGGTATCATTCGTTAACTCAACTAGGTTACCTTAATCGTTCGTCTATGACATTTGTATTCGTTACAATGGCTATTCGCTAATACCTTTAGGTATTAGCCATGTTTATGATAGTTTAACATTTGGTTTGTCCTTATCTCGATTGCATCTTATAAGTCGTGTGTTGCTTTATGTTTATCAATTTATACTCGTTTATGTGATTAAGTATGCGACCTATCATTCAACTGGATCTAGAAAGCGGACCAAGTGGACTAGATGCTAGGATAGCTCTCCATATTGCTATTTATATATCTAGAGTAATAGGATCATAAATATTGACCTGCCTTTGCCTTTGGTTTAGTGAACAAGTTGGACTAGCAGGTGACCTAGGATCAACAAATAACATTCTCATTTCTTGGGTAAAGATCTGGACAGTGGACTACTAGTATACAAAGAGCCGGTAAGCAGTATGTTAGTAAAGTCTCGATGAGCTAGGATTCAATAGGATCACCATTATTGCTTTCTAAGATAGATTATAATCAACCATGATTGCTTTATACGGATGTGGTTAATTGTGACAGAATTACCATGTCTATGTTTTAGGAAGAGGTACCGCGTAAATCTAGGAATGATATATCGACAACGAGATAAGACAATCATTGCACTTATAAACTAAAACCTACATTTTATTAGATTAAATATGGTTAATACATTTTCCTTACATAAGAGTTGACCACTTCTCTATCTTCTAACTATCAAATTTGCGTGTGTTATTCTCCTTATCTCAGTCTAGGTAATCCTAAACTCGTGCTAGTCTCTCATGCTAAAAACCCCCTTTTACCATTAGTTTAGGTTTAACTTAGGTATAACTTAGAATAACTTAGGACTAACTTAGATAACTAAAATACTGATAATTAATTATAAACGTTTTTGCTCTTAGTAATCGACACCCTACTTACCAATGAATCTACATCTGATAGGGTACACTGCCCGTTAGTGTTGTGCTTAGGTTTATTCGGCAAAATATAAATAGTAAAACTTGATAACAAATAATACCTACGCACAACGACACGTCAAGACTGAATAAGTTTTGGGGTAAAATTGGGTTGAAAACCTTTTGACATTGAGGAAGAGTATGACATTGGTGATTTGTAAGATGGTTCAGGCGTTTTGGAAAAGCAATCTCTTGCAAAATCTTGCAAAATGACCTTTCTTGCCACATTAGTTTCAGTCCAGTTTCTTCACTTCTTTTTGACTCGAAAAATTATTTTCTTTTTATAAAACAGTTTGATTTTGGCAACTAGGGCCCTCTCAATGAAATTCTATATCGGATCTCTGAGGTTATTCCTCACTAGATCTCTTATCAGCCTTATCATCAGAAGTTTTTTTAAAAATCCTTCACAATGTTGTTAGAAAAGCAGATGATATAGGAGATTGTCTGGGGAGTAGTAATTAAGGCATTAATTATTTGAAATATCTCTTATAGAGATAGGTTGTCCCATAGATAAACCTTCCATATAAAATTGCAAGGTCAAGAGTCTGAGTGTGATTTGCATTTCTAAGTCCCTGAGAGAAGCTGATCCACTTTTCAAGGAGACTATTTATGAGACCAACATTGATTTCCATGCTTAACAATGGCCACAGCCAATCATTCACAAGCTCCATTTAGAAGTTTTTGTAACGGTGTAGGTCTATGAGAGAGATCTGTAGAGGTTTTAGCTTTAAATATTAATACTTAAGTTTCAGATCCATGAACCTAATTTTTCGTTAGCACAGAGGTACACATCAAGCTGATAAACCCAAGTCAGTCCAAGTAGCTTAGCTTGTCACAGCTAATGAACTGACTTCAATATATCATCTGGTAGACATGATATAATTAGCTTTTAAGGCGTTAGTCTTGACTTGAGCCACTGTGTGCTGTCAAGTAGGTCAATTATTGATTACCAAGTTTTAATTTTATATTTAGCCTACTTATCCTAAAACAACACTTTGAACGGGCAGTGTACCCGATCAGGTGAAATTATCTGTGTAAGAGGGTGCAAACACTAAGAGCGAGGCGTAAAACCTTATTATTCATCATTATTTACTTACTCTAATTAATTTAATTCTAAGTTACTTGTTAAACCATGCTAAATACTTTTCTACATGGTAATGGGGGTTTTTCACCTGAGAGACTGGCACAGGGTTTATGTGACAATAATCAATTCAAACACAATAAACATGCAAGAACACCTCATCAAAGATAAAAAAGCGATACAAGCCAAATGAAGTAAACCGTATAGCCATATTAAATTCGATTAAAACGCTGTTTTGTTATTTAAGGCAATGATTTCTTACTGAAGCGGTCAATCATTCGTTACGAACTTAGGTGAGAACTTCATCCTAAGAACCCTAGAACACTTTAAATCCTGTCACAAGTAACTATGCCGCAACAATAATCAGTAGTTAAATTATAATCTATCTATGGATTAAAGCCATGTGATCTTGTCAACCCTAAATCCCATCGAGATTTACCCACTTACTATTTGGACGTATTTAATATATATATAGTTTCACTGTTCAAATCATATCAATTAATTAAGAACATATTTGATGAAACATACGTCACCTGCCGGTCCAACTAAGCGCATAATTTAAAGACAAAGACAGAACATTATTTGGAACCTATTGTCCCTAGTGAAATAAAACACTATGGAGAGCTATTCCAGTATCCCTAGTTTCACTTGTTATTAGTAACTAGACCCCTTGAATGATAGGTCGCATATTCAAACATGTAGACTCAAGTTCATGTTATACATAATAAACTTTCCAACGATAAATTTAAAAATCAATTTGTAAAACAAACCCAAACTTAAATCTTCATTAAAGATGGCTAATATGCTCTCTAGGGTATTAGCCCATAACCATTTAATTATACAAGCGTGATCAAATAACCAAGGTAAACTAAACCGTTTTATTGAACGATACCAAAATTAAATGATTATAAGGAGTATAGGAATTACACAGTGTCTTCTATGGAATCGTGATCGATGACTGACCTTTGGTTGCTCTTATTTCTTCAGGAAAATTGTCCTTATATGTGTATGGTATAGAGAACATGAATTCTTCACACTGAAAACTCATTTTTGAGTCTTCTATTTATAGTGTTTGAAAAAGACAAGATCACGCCGTATAGAGCTAGGCCATACAGGCAATTGGGGTATTTTCGTTGGAGTGAGTGCAAGTTTAATAATCAATCAAATATTATTCTAAAAATAAAATTAACTCCCGTATTCTTTGAATGTCGATCGAGCTGGATACGGTGTATCGTTATAATAGTGATAACGCCGTATTGGGAAATTGTTTGTACGCGTTTTCTTGTAGAGATTTGAGCTGATACGCCGGTATCTGACAATTTTTGTGATACGCCGTATTGGAAGAATTAACAATCTTCAAATATCATCGTTTTAGCTCAAAATATGCGCCTTTCAGCATGTCATCACAAACACACCTTAATTACGCAAAAAACATTTACATTTAAGCAATTAAGTACAGATTATGCAATAATTAGTATAAAAAGTGGAATAATTTATACACACCTCTCTGGATGGTATAAAAGTAACTTTACTAATGTCCATCAAATATCCCCCACTTGAATCCTACTTGTCTCAAAATACTCAAGAAATTTATTAGAAAATGTAGCCCAACCGAAGTTAAGGATTTTTCCCTGTTTAAGTTACTTCTTCGTTTTAATCACATTGTACAAGACAAGGCACCACCAACGAAGTATGGAATATGAAGATACACTCAAATCACTCAACTAGATCCTAAGGTGTAACAATTTAATTGAGTACAACCATTTTTCTTGATCTTTATTATTTCCATATCATATGCTTGGCAAGGATACACATCTCCACCACTAGAGCTAAGAAGAAACAAGTCAAAAGGTAAATTGGGTTTTTAATAAGACTAATGGTTGATCATTCTAACAATCTTTCATCGATAGTACCACACCAACAAGGCAGCTGAATCATACATACATGGCCGTAACAACGGAATAGACATGTATAATTCGATCACATCCTCATTCGAGTTTAACCAATGGTTAGGATGAAGTTTCACCAAAAGTGATAAGCCAACAAGGTTGCTGAATCACGCATACATGGCCGTAACGACGGAATAGACATGCATGACTCGATCTCAACCTCGTTCGAGTAAAACCTAAGGTTAATTGCTAGGAAAAGGGAAGCAAATTGTTGTTAAATAAAATTCATAAAATAAATACATTAAGCCTGAACAGATAAGGTACATAGTTGCTAGAAACTTTTCCCGACCGTTCCATGATAAAGACTTAAAATATATACGAATGCCTCAATCAAAGAAATGACAAAGACAATCTAAGTTGGCGTTCTCATAACGGTCAACTTCATGAACATCCCAAAGTTACATACTTTTACAAAAGTGGTGATATCGGCCACTTTATACAAAACTATACATCGTTGATTTTTATCAACATATCAACGAATAATCGATCCTTCTAAGTATTTCATCAATTTAAGTTTAGCTATTCGACTATCAATTATCCTACTCTTTTTTTTTTTGATGCATTTTCTATTTTTCCAATTTTTTTATAACATAAATCTCGGTGCAATTTCACCGTCTTTACAATCATAATTTATCCGGATAATTTTTCTTTTAACACTTCATCTTCGGACATAATACATAATTGCAAAAGTAGCAAAATACATGAGTTACATATTTTCACATTGCATTGTACAATTTCCCGACTTAACCGGAGATAGAAAATTTCACTTTGACACAGGAAATACAAAACTTTACACAAAAGCAACTAGCAACTTCAATTAAGTAGGCTGAATCTACAAGGTAGGCTAAGGTGTAAGGAAATAGACATTTGGTGTGAAAAAGACAAGAATGGCTCAATAGGTTTTTCTAGAGGATCTTACTCTTATAGTGAGAGTAAGCAAAGGGTTACACGGGGTTTAACTAACCAGTGTAGTTAATTAATTTTACAACATTTAGGCTTTTTGGTATTCCTAGAAATTTTCCAGTTAAACATGTTACTTCATCTAAGTCTATAGTACTCATCGTTGTGGTCTCGAGTGATATACCAAGCCAAGTTCTAAAGTCCACTACATCACCAGCACACTCATAATTTTTGTGGAATTTTTAGTAAACGTATGGAAACAGAATAGGCTTAATTCTCACAATTTGATATTAAGGGTTATAGTGCACGAGGTCATGTAACTCGTAATTTTTACAAAAGTTATGCTAGTAAAAATTTTAAATTTTGTATAATTTAAGCATATAGCATATTACTTGTAAAAGAAAGGACAAGTAGGCGTTCTACTTCTCTATCCCCCACTTAGATTATACAACGTCCTCATTGTATAGATAAAACAATTAAAGAAAATAGGAAATAGAATTAGAAGGATAAACTCCCCTAATATGTTGCTCGGGATGATTCTCCAATTTGAGGTCTTGAGCAAAAGTGTGTTGACGAGGCATCAGAATGCTCGTACGAGTTCAACACACGTCTTTTTAAGAGTATACCATATTGTCGATTTCTTTTCAGCAAGGCCATGCATAAAAGTTTAGAAGAAAAAGGTGCAATTCCTATCTCGGTTATACAATGGTTATAATGCAAGAAAACAATTAAACACACTGTACAGGAGGTCAATACGATGTATCCCAAACCCAAGGATACGCCGTATTGCATCCTGTAAAAACAAATGTTTTAAAGTTTTGCAGAAATTAAATGCAGAAATTAAAGACTGATAACATCCAGACAGGTTCGATACGGCGTATCCATAAAGGTTCGATACGCCGTATTGAATGTCTGGGAAGAGAGACTCAATAAAACAATTAAAATTACAATTCAAACAATTAAAAACAACCGGGTTGTCTCCCGGTAAGCACTTTTCTTTCAGCTTGTCTTTAAGTTAGACTTTTTCCTTTTCTTTCTTATTCGTCACTTAGTACGCTTCACCAGCCATTCGCGAAACTTTTTATTGAAAAGGTCGTGATAGATGCAAGACATGGACCCATAGGTTTTGCCCCATGTGTCGTATTTGCTTGGACTGATGGTAATGAATTCTTCGTCAGTCCCTATTGAGTATCGTATGACTTTGAATTCCTTGGATTTGCATACTTCATCTGGATTATTGACGTCGTACTCGATCGGAACTGGTATTGGAGGGGATTACTGATTACTTTCTTCAAAAATGTAGATTACATTTCCTTCTTGTGCGTCCAAATATGGCTTAAAAAACGATTCGGAACAGGTTTTTCTTGGGTTCTTCTTGTAGGGTTCATCACATTCATCAGTGTTGCTTATTGACCTTTCAGTATTATATTCATTTACATAAAAATTCTATAGCCCATTCTTAGTGCTATCGTCCATTTCAAGGGGTTTTTGAATTGAATTCCCCAACCAATCTAAAATTCATGATAATTTGTCCCGTTGTCCAGGTCGTCTGGGATTTTACTATTGCTAGTATGGGATAATGGATAATATTTTTGAAAAAACTTTTCACCTAATTCTTTCCAGGTGGTGATCGTACCTTTAACCTCATTAATCCCACCATTCCCTTGCGTGTCCACTAAGCGAAATTAGAAAAATGTTGCAAAACCGAATTGATCTTTATCCCATTAGGAATCCTTGATTCATCTAATATTTCTAGAACTTTCGCAGTGTGGACTATAAAACCTCTTCGCCCTCTCCCCCGTCCTATACCAATTAAAGGTATGTCTTGTAGTATTTTCAAATTTTTGTCGCTAACTTAATCATAGTATTCAATAAGCTCGCCTGTTGCATTGTCCTAATCCATGATTATTTTTGAATTTATTTGTATTGTTTGTCGTTATAGTTCCAGTCTTAGCTTTTCTGAAACCAAGATTAAATAATCAGTAGGATGTGCCCTCAGGGGAGAGAACACATAAAACAGGAAATTGTATACGAAAAATTATAATTGTTACTGTATCAGATGATCAATACACCGTATTCAATTAATTTGAATACGCCGTATAGGTCTGTTGAAGGTCAGTACGCCGTATTGATGTTACAGAATACGCCGTATTGTTTGAAAGAACGTATACGTTGTTTAGACTGCAGAGATCAATACGTGCTTTTGAAGTAAAAAGGTGATACTCTATCCAAGCAGGTGATACGGCGTATCGGTTTTTTGATCTATGGTATGTGTTTTAATTACACAAACCCTTTTACCATTTAAAAAACAAGTTAAAATAATCAAAAACGACTTAAAATGTGCCAAATATAATGCGTGTTTTGCTAATTGGGTGGTGCCAGGAACGCGATCTAAAAGAAAAGGACAAAAACAAAGCCCAAAACGGACAAAACCGGACACGGAATGGAAAAAGCGTGGAAAGGACAAAGTCACAGACAAACCCAATAGAAAAAGTCAACAACCCAAGTCAAATCCGCCCGACAAATCCAAAAGTCAAAAAGAGAAAAAAAAGAAGTGTAGGGACTGAATATTGCCCAAGTCCCTAAACTTATTTAATGAAGGCTATAAAGAAAATCTTTTCTTTGTGAAGGATCAAAACTAACTGCCCAACTACTAGCCCAAATGTATTTAACCCACAAGGCCAAGTCTGCCACCCTCAACAGTCATCACATCTCAAGGACCGAATCGGACAGCTAACCAAGTATAAACTTGGGGGGTATTTTTGTGCCAAGTCCCAAAACGTTTAATAACACAAGGACGTGGGATGCAACCAACACTTATACCATGAGGGGACAATCCTCCTCCTGTCAAAAAAAAAAAAACGAACAAAATCTCCACCACAACAACTGTTTTTGAAAAGTACTCCCTTCTGTATATCTTCATCAAAGCTTTTTTTTCCTTTTCCTTTTCCATCCCCCCTCCTCTCCCGCCAAGCTCCCTAAAAACGCCCCAAAAAACCTGTCCAACTTTCATAATACCTACCATTGACTTACCACATCCCTCCCTTCGATCCCCTCCGAAACCTTTCAACAATCCTAAACCCCCCACCCCCACCCCACATGGTATGCCAGCTGGCCAATGCCAAAAAAAACCACCCACCAATTCGATATCAAGAGTCAAAGGGTTTAGATTTTAAAGCCTTGGGCACCAAGAACAATCCCAAAAAGGGCTAAGGATTGCTTTGGAGTTTACCACACTCAACACTACAAAAGGCACATTGTTGGTTTGTGTCTCTTCCCGTACATAGAAGCACAAGAACAAGAAAGAAGAAAGAGGAAAGACCCCCAAACCCACCCAACCAGCCAACCCTAAAGAAAACGCTCGTTTTTAAAAAACGATTTAAAAGAAAAAAAAGCTTTGGTAAGCCAATTGTGGTTGTGGCACAAGAGTATTTTTTTTTTTTTTTTTTTTTTTTTTTTTTTTTAGTGAGAGTAGTTTTTTTAGGTGTATTTTTCTTTTTAAAAAATTAAATAAAAAGTCAGTGTTTTTTAAAAAAAAAAATAATAAAAAATTAAATTAAAAAAGATTAAAAAGTGTTTTAAGTTTATTTTAATAAGTATTTTGTTTTCCCAACTTTGTTCATTTACTTTTAAAAGTTTTTGAAGATTAATGAAAATTCCAGTTTGTGGGGTGTGGGATTTTTTAATTAGAGTATGGTGTAACGTGGGATTAGTTCGCTTCAGGGGAGAAGTAACTTCCTATACTGGTGTTGAAGGGTGGTATGGTTACTATTGGGGCAGGAGACGGGGTGGGCGGTGTGGGCTGTGTCGATTGAACAATTAAAAATAAAGGGTCATTTGAAAGCTTCGGTTTATAGTTAGTTTATAGCGGGCGTAAGCGTGATATACACTGTGTGTTTTGTTTTAAGTACGCTGAAAAAAAAAAATAAAAAAAAAAGAAAAAAAAAAAAAAAAATAAAAAGAAATTATGTAAGAAAGAATTGTTCTAAGGTAGGCGCAAACAGTAACATATATGCGATACAAATTTTACAGAAATAAGAAGAATTTAAAACTAAGGACTCAATCAGATTTTTACCTGAGTTTGAATGCAGCAAAAAGGATGAAGGTGAGCAAAAAATACAAGAATATCTCATTGGGAAGTTAGCTTACATATTTTTAGTCAGTTATTTATTAAGACTAAGGGCGAGAGATTAAAGCTTTCTAGTTTAAGATGCATTTGCAGTCTCACAGTTTTGAGCACGGGGGAGTTAAGTACCACTATGCCTTATGTATATTTTGCTAAGTTACTGTAGCACTTTGGCTTATTTTTAGCTTGAGTATTATACCGTTTGGATTATGCTTATTGTGTGTTTTAGTGATGCTACACAAAAAATACTTTTTAGGTTGCTCAGTATGTACAATTCACAGCTGCTACTTGCTTAAAAACTGCCATAGATAAGCCTATGACTGTTGTACTTAATAGTTTCTCAAAGGTGCTTATTTTTCCAGATCTTTTTACCTTATTATGCCTGAACCCTTGCGTGCTTAATACTTTATTCAAAATTTGGTGCTTAAACTAACTAGTCCTTACTTACGGATTTAAAAAAATTCTTTTAAAAAAACCTAAAGGGGGTGTTTTGGGATAAGCCCATAATGGGTCAAAACAGGAATGTTTAGGGGTTGTGGCATTTGGGAGCCCAAAGTTGGTTGCAGAATTATGTCTTCTATTTAAGTCTGTCTTCCAAAAATTTTAAGTTTAAAAAGTGTTTTCCAAGTTTTCTAAGTGTTTCTTAAAACTGTGGATTTTAAAGAAATTTCAAAGTGCTTATTTGCTTAAGTTTTAAAAGCCTTAAGTTGTAGTCTAGAATTATGTCATTTGTGTGTGCAAGAACCATCTAGCCAAAGACTTAAGGAGTTCATTGTGTTTTGAACAAATTCTGTCAACAATTTTTTGAGTTTCAAAAGTCAAAAATGCCATTTTCAATTGCAAAAACCAGATTGTCATTGATTTTTTTAGGCAGCTCGTCTAAACGTTATTGAGGCACAAGCTCCTTCATAAGCCACTTTTAGTCTGTTACCGGATTTATTTTTTCATTCTTAGAGCTTATTTGACTATGCTTATTTGAAGCTGTCACAATTATAAGCCTCTCCCTTGTAGTTTTTAGATTATTTGCGCCTGGTATGCTTAAAGACAAAACCATTTTCAAGCCCACCTTTTAGGCACGATATTTGGTCCGAGTATTAAGCCTAAGCCGCACTAGAATGCGTTTTAGCTATTTTTAGTTTACCCTTAGGTCCAACTATAAGCCCCATCAAGCTCAGACCTTAGGAAGGTTCTTTGACTGTTTCATTAAGCATAGTGTAGGAAATTGCTTATTTTCTTTTCTAGCTTATTAGGTGTTTACTAATGGTCGAATTTAGCTAATTTTAGTTATAATGCTTAATTGGGATTATAGTTTTTCCCCTCCCCCTGTTTTTAGCTTATCCTTGCCCCTTATCAAGTTTATAGCTTAAAATTTCCCCTAGCTGTAACAACCTCTCAAGTTAGTACTTGCCTGAGTGTTTAAAGCCATTCCTGGCTCCTTTTATTATATGATTATTGGGTTTCTTTCATTTGCTTATTTTGTTCCTAGAGATTCATATTATTGAGTGTTTAAGCTGTATGAGGTGCTCATTTCCAACTTGCTTGCTTAATGTGTGTAACAGTCCAAAAAGATATAGCAATTAGATAACGTAAAAGTTAAGCCTTAAAGCTCTAGAGTTTATAAGCTTCTGTCATTATGTAAAAGGACCTCTGTTCAGCTTATTTAGTTGTAGATTTTAACTCATTAGTGCTTATTTAGGATAGGTTAGATAATTCATTCAGCTTATTGGTTCAAAAGTTAGCTTATTAGTCTAAAAAGTCAAAAGCCATAAACCCTTTAAGCTTTAAGCAAACTGCCCAACAAAAAGCCCCTTTTTCAGCTTATTTATAAGCTTTTTCAAAAAGTCGTAGTTATGAAAATTGTTAACAAAGTTGTTTGAAAAGTTTTTGTAAAAAAAAGGGGAGAATAAGGGGAAACCCGGGTGAGCAAGACTCGAACCCGGGCCTCTACCCTTAATACACCCCTTTTTTATAACCAAGCCTTACCGCTGCGCCCTTGGGACTTCTACGTTAGAGTCCCAAGTGGTTTAGTATTTAACCCTTTTTTGGCCCTTAAAGCCATAAGCTGTTTCCAGCTTATTTTCGGCTTATTTATAAGCCAAATTTTGGGTTTCTTATTTTTCTTAGGTAGTATTTAGTGTCTAGTATTTTAGGTAATTTTTTCAGAATTTTTAAAAATAGTTTAGTATTTTTTATAATTTAATTTCGTTAAAAGTTTTAAAAATTCATAAAAAATACAAAAATTATCAAAAAAATATTTTTCTTTTTTAGGTAAATTTTATTTAGTCCGAATTTACGTAGGAAAAATAGAAAAACTTTGTAGGGTTAATTTTTCAAACTTTTGATTTTTTAAAGAACGGTCTCGGGTACGAACTTGACTGACTCGGTTTTTGGGTCCAAGCCCTCCGTTTTAGACTAGCTTTTTCATTCTTCTGATTAGTCCCCCTAGTGGAGAGTTTTAGAAGTAAAAATTTCTTTGTAGGGTTAATTTTTAAGAATTTTTAGGTTTTGGACCCTTTGGTGGGATTCGTGCTCACGTCTTTCAACTAATTTCAGAATTCTAGGTTTTTCTTGATCGTTTTTGTTTGTTATTGTTTTTTAACTTAGCCTTTCCACACTCTCAATCATTTCTCTCATTCAAACTCCAATCTTCCGACTGTATCGATTCTCCAGTCCAGCCTCGTTGGGGATAAATGACCCAGGGATATTCTATACTACTCCTCGGGGTTATTAATTATTGTTGTTTTTAAATTACACTTACTATATATTTTATATTCTATTATATATTATATATTATATATATAGTTTAAAAATAATTAATCAATTTTTGGCGCCGTTGCCGGGGAGGCTGTGATACCGATTATCGTTGCGTTTGCTAAGTTGTGTTTGAATCTGTGAATATTATCATATAAAAAAACAAAAAAACAAAAAAAAAAACCCCAAAAGTACAAAAATATTTTCATTTTCTTTTTAGTATAATTATATTAAAGAGGGGGGGGGGGGAAGGGGGGGTGGAGAGGGTGCGGGGTAGGTGGAAGAAAAGGGGGAGGGGGGAGGGGGGGGGGGAAAACAAAAATATAAAACATCTTGTCTTTAATTATCAATAAAATTCACAATTGGTAAAAATACCAAAATAGAATATTCTGGCGGAAGGGGCTGAGGTATTATCATAATAACTTCCGGTGAAATTTTTGGTCCCAACTCGAACATGTCGAGGAAGAGTTTAAGAAAACTTGTCGGGGGGGGAGTGGGGTTGTGGTGTCTATCAGTCGAATACGGACGTGGTGCGAGGTACGGTTCACGGGGGGGGGGGCGGATTTAAAAGATAAACAAACTGGCTAAGACGTGTGGGATAAGGCGGGTTGTTTCCAAGGAACTTAACCCTAAAGGAAAAAGGCTTTTAATAGCTTTTCGCGGCTTTCCCTAGCCGACCGCCCTTTGGTGCTTTTTTCTTTCGAATGAGTAACCGAGAAGCTTGTCGATTATTAGGTTTACAGTGGTCTTTAATCGTTGTCCGTTTTAAAAATAAATTGTGAATTTACTCTTGATAAACCAAAAGAACCAAAAAAAAAATTAGTTAATTTTTCTTTCCTTAGTGGTATGCACACTCGTTCCCAAACTCGTAATCTTCAACAACAGGCCCCACCAGCTGTTGTTGAACCTTTCAATCTTGAAGACCCTTTTGAAAATCCACCACCTCCTCCCCCACCTCCAATGGATGATCAACGTACCATGGCTCAATTGCTCGAAGCACCCACCGAGGGTTACGAAGATGCAATTGTAGTCCCTGAAATCAATGCTAACTTTGAGTTGAAGCATGGTTTAATCAACCTCGTTCAAAACAAGCAATTCTTCGGACATGACAAAGAAGATCCTCATGCCCACATCCGATATTTCAACAAGATCACTTCTACGATGAAGTTCCCGAACGTCCCGAGTACGTCGGTAAAGCTTATGCTTTTCCCATTTTCCCTCGAGGGGGCAGCCCGGATTTGGCTTGAAAAAGAACCCCCTCGATCGATTCAAACATGGGATGATCTTGTTTCAAAATTCATCAACAAATTTTTCCCTCCTTCCAAAACCACAAATCTTCGAAATGAAATCACGAGATTTCAACAAAGATTTGATGAGACGTTTTATGAAGCATGGGATAGATTTAATGATCTTCTTCGGGCATGTCCACATCATGGATTTTCTGAATTGCATCAACTTGATACATTCTATAATGCCTTGAACTCTAACGATCAAGATTCGTTAAATTCCGCCGCGGGTGGCAACTTTTTGGACAAAATGCCTCGTGATTGCCTAAGAATCATTGAAAGCAAGTCCAAAGTCCGTAATTCACGCAACAAACCCGTTGTTGCCAAAGTGAGTGCGAGCACTTCCACCCCCGGAATCTCTTCCGAAGTTGCTGAGTTAAAAGAAATGGTGAAAGCTTTACTCCTTGACAAGAAAAATCAATCTCCCGCTCCTACTCCTGTCAAAGCGGTTGAGGAAAGTTGTGTTACTTGCGGTGGTGCTCATTCCTACCAAACTTGTCCAGCCACTTCTGGCAATGTTTATCGAGATAATATCCAAGAATATGTCTCTCAAGCAGCCGCAGCTAACTACAACCAAGGAAACACCGGTTATCGAGCCCCGATTTCAAATCAAATTCGACCACCCGGTTTTCCTCCCGTTCAAAACCATCATGTGCAAAATCAAGGAAACAATCAGAATCGTTACAACCAAAACCGAGGGAATTTTAATCAAGCTCCAGCTTACCAACCCCCGGTTCATCAAGGTCAAGTCTATCGACCTCAGGAGTTTCTGTTTAACCTACCTGAGCTTTATCAAGATACCCTCCTATCAAGCTCTTCCTCAGACACATGGTCGTGTCTAAAACGATTTTTGATAGCTACGTAAAGGATAATGTGCCGGGGGTTATGGAGAACATGCAAAACACAAAATCAAGTCATGCAAACTCAAGGTCAAAACATGCAAAATCAATTGAACAACTTGGCTACTTCAAATCAAAGACTTGAAAGTATGCTAGGTAACTTCATCAAGATGAATACCGCCTCTACTTCGGGAACTCTCCCTAGTAACACTGTTACTAACCCGAAAGAGGATTTAAAGGGTATTACCACTCGAAGTGGTGTAGCTTACAAGGGACCCACGATTCCTATTACATACTTCCTCTCCAAATGTTGTAGAACGTGAAACTGAGGTCACAAAGGATACGATGCATCCTACTAATAACGGGAAAGTGTCGAAGACATACCACCTACGGTTGTCCCTTGTATGTCTATCATGAAATTCAATCTTGAGCCCTTAAATGCTCCAGTTAGTGCTTCAAGGCCTAACCAAAAAGCATCGATTCCATTTCCTTCAAGAAGAAATGATGAAAAGACGTCGTTTGAGAAAGCTAACGACCAAATTTGAGTATTCTACGAATCATTTAAAGATTTGAGTTTCGAAATTTAGCTTTCACGGATTGCCGTAATGCTTATGCCAAAATTCTCCTCGAACTCTAAAAACCTTAATCGGAAACAAAGAAATGTTGAGTTGAAATGGCTAGAACCCCATTGAATCGAGCAGATTGCTCAGCAGTCATTCCTAAACATTTACCAAAGAACTTGGAAGACCCCTGCGCTCTGATTCCTTATTCATGTGAATTTTTCTGGGGAGAATTAACACATGCCAACGCCTTGGCCCACGATCATAGGGTGCAAGCATAAATCTTTTGCCATATTCCAGTATGGAAAAAATTTCTCTTTTCCAGAAATAAACCCTCCCACGAACTTGCATGACGCTAGATGTTATAGGGACCGTTCAATCTCTGAACAATCTGGTATCGCTGACACAGTCTTGGATGTCGTCTTTGTAACGGTGGGAAAGTTCCTTATTTACTGCTGATTATCGTTGTCGTCGATTTTGAGCCAGACCCCCGAGTACCTCTAATTCTCGGGAGGAGTTTCTTAAAGACAAGTCGTGCATTAATCGATGTATACGAAGGGAGGGAGAAATAATCCCTTCGTAGTTGGGCAGAGAGAGGAGCATTACATTCAATCTGGAACCAACTTCGAGATAATCAGCTAATTACATTCATTATGACTGGCTAAACCGATATTGACCGTCATTGATTTGGCTTGTGAAGAATACTCTCAAGATGTTTTCGTGGTTCTTTACATAATGTGATCTCGAGTGGCATCCCACTACTCCTTTTACTTTGATCCAATGTCTCTATTTTTCTCCAAGTTTATACTCCATATCTGGTGGACAACGATTTTCTCATTTTTGAAGAAGCCAATCTTTATATTGCTATAGAGGTGTGATCAACTTCAACGGAAGTTGTGATCCAACATATTAGATCCCTGATGGGGACATTATTCTCTTCGAAGCAATTCTTAATAGTGATCCCTCACCACCACCTCCTAATCAAGGAAATTATTTTCCAGAAACTCGAAAAGATCTTAAGATCTGTAAAGCAAACTCTTCAGTTAATGAGCCCCTTGAGGTTGAACTCAAGGACTTGCCACCTCATTTAGAATATGCATTTTTGGAAGGTGACGACAAGTTACCCATCATAATTGGAAGATCTAATAGATATGAGGAAAAGGAAGCTCTTATCGAGGTTGCTAAAGTCCCACATAGGAGCCATCGCTTGGAAACTTTCTGATTTCAATGGTATTGACCCAGAGTTTATGTACCCACAATATTCTATGGAAGAGGACTACGAACGACTGTTCAGCATTCAAAGACGGGTAAATCCATAAATTTCCACAACTCATCATGGAAGAAGTTGAAAATCTTCTTGACGCCGGATTTAATTTATCCAATCTTGGACAGTCCCATGGGTAAGCCCGGTTGCATTGATGTACCAAAGAAGGGTGGCCATGACTATCGTCTCAAAAACTGATGAAAATGATCGTTATACCCGACTGATTGGTCAAAGGGCGGTGGAGAGTGTGCATCGACTACAGAAAGTTGATGAGGGCTACCGAAAGGACCATTTCCCAATTCCTTTCATGGACCAAATGCTAGAAATGACTCGCGGGAACCAATTCTATTGTTTCTCGAGGGCTTTTCAGGGTTAGTTCAAGATTCCCATAGACCCGAAGGACCAAGAAAAGACAACCTTTAACTTGCCCAGTCGGATCATTAGCCTAAGTCGCAATGCCTTTTGGGCTATGCAATGCACCCGACACGTTCCAACGATGTATGATGGCAATCTTCACGACAGATCGCAGAAAAAAAACGATGGAAGTGTCTTATTTCGATGACGATTTCAGTCTTTCGGGGAATTCCTTTCTACATGCTTTTATCCCAATTTGGACAAAATTGTTTTTTTTTTTTTTAAAACGGTCGTGAAGACACCAATTGGTCCTCATGGGAGAAGGAAAAGCCATTTTATATGGTAAAGAAAGGCAATGTTCTTGGACACAATATTCTAAATCCAGGTCTTAGGTCAGATCGAGCTAAAGTTGACGTTATCTCCGCCAAGCTCACTATCACTCCGACTACTGTAAAAGGTGTCCAAGTTTTCTTGGGCATGCCGGTTTTTTACTGACCGTTTCATAACAAGACTTCTCAAAAAATAGCTCCGGCCCCAATGACTGCACATGCTTGAAAAAGAACGCCATTTTTCTTCATCAAAAGAGTTACTGTATCGATTCCTTTTAATAACCTTTAAAGAAATTTGACCGAGGCTCCAATTTTTGATTGCTCCCGACTGGGGACTTGCCCTTCGAAATCATGTGTGATGCAAGTGATTTAGCATTTGGGGCAAGATGTCCTTAGGGCAACGAAAAAAATAAAAAACAAGCATTTCGAAACAATTCACTTTGCCAGCAAAACCATGACTGAAGCTCAAGCCAAAATACACTACGCCAAAAATTAATTACTTGCGTAGTGTATGCTTATTGAGTAAATTTTCGGTCCATATCTTGTTTTGTCTAAGAGCATCAGTGTATACCGGACCATTCTGCTATAAAAGTATCTCTTTGCTATGAAAGATGCTAAGCAAAGACTGATGCGAAGTGGATACTTTTGTCCAAGAATTCGATGTTGTCATCCGAGGGACACAAAGGAGCAAAGGAATCTGGCCTCCGTTCATCTTTTCCAGACTTGAGAACCCTCATCAAGACAAAATCGAGAACATGGAAATCACTTGATACATTTCCTCTCGAAACCTTGGATCGGTTTGGCTCTTATGTGATAAGTACCCCATGGTTTGCAGTTTTCGCAAACTACCATGTGGGGCAACTTCATTCTCAAGGGACATTCATCACAACAGATAAACAAGGTTTTTCAAATGATGTCAAACACTATTTCTGGGATGGACCCCTTCCTTGTTAAAAACTCTGTGCGGATCAATTGATCCGGCCGGTGTTGTGCACGGCAAAGAAAAGACGCTCTCGAAATTCTCGAAGTTGCCCTATATTGGACCCACAGGGGAATCACGGTGCAATCTCACCGCCAAAAAGGTCTTTGATGCGGATTTTTTGGCCTTCAATATCAAAGATCGCCCAACGGACGTTGGTTTAAAACTGTGACTTCGTGCCAACGACAAGGGAAAAATTTCACAAAGGGATGTAGATGCCTCAAAATTCCATCAAAGTTTGTGGAAATCTTTGACGTGTCGGGCATCGACTTCATGGGCCATTTCCATCTTCTAAAGGCTACAAATACATACTGTGGCGTTCGACTATTTGTCAAAATGTGGTTGAGCAAAGGCGCTACCCCCTACGGACGCTAATATTACTCCCGGTAGGGTTTTGCAAATTTCTTAATCTACTTTTGCCAGCATTCGATGACCTGTGCCATCTATCAGTGATCGTGTGGAACATACATTTTTGAAGAATGACCAGTTTTGCAAAGGTCATGCTTAAATATGGAGTCACTCATCGTCTCTCCACCGCGTATCACCCACAGACAAAGTGGGGCAGGTGAAGTATCAAATCGTTGGTTTTAAAAGAAATTCTTGAAAGGACTGTCGGGCAAAAATAGTTGCCTTCTTGGTGGAATAAACTGGATGACACTCTTGGGCCTTCATACAGCCGTACAAAAACACCCATCGGGTGCATCCCGTACACGCTTGTAGTATGGAATGGCATTGTATCTGCCGATTGAGTTGGAAGCACAAAGTTGATGGCCCTTAAACATGCAAAACTTTGATCTCAAATCCTGAGGAGTTGATTCAACGCAAAGTTCAACTCAATGAATAAGTGGATTGCTCGTGATTCAAAAAAGCTATGAAAATTCTTTGTATCCTTGCAAGGAGAAATACCTAAGAAGGATTCATGACGCAAAGATCAAAAACCGTGGTTTTAACTGTTGATGATAAGTCCTCCTCTTTAACTCAAGATTGAAAATTTTCTTGCTGGAAAGTTGACAAGTCCGTTGGTCGGACCATTTCCCATTGTTCAAGTATTTCCGTATGGCACCATTGAGTTATCACAGAACTCCGGGGCCAAAACTTTCAAGAAATGGTCATCGTCTCAAGAACTACTTTGGTGGTGATATCCCTGATATGGATATTCTGACTCCAAACATTCCCTAAGGACAACTAAATTCAGGGAATTGGGTCAAGCTTAGTGACCCTAAACAAGCGCTTCGTGGGAGGCACCCCATGCTTATCCTAGTTTATCAGTAGTAGTAGTATGCTAGCGTAGTAATGAATAAGTGTTTAGTTGTTGTGAGGAGGCTTGCCTCTTTCCTTTTCCATGTTTTGTGTTTTGTGCTGTATTGTCCAGGATGTCCTGGATTTTTGAAGCCTCTCGTGCTCGCGGTATTTGTCCTTCGATCACAAGAGCTTCACAATCCTCAGCTTCATTTAGGAATCCCGATATCCTAATCTTATCGACTAACGTTTATCTTTAAGCATAATTCATAAACGGCTTAGGATTTACGTAGAAACCCTTCGTAAAACATTGAGGACAATGTTTCATTCTAGTATGGGGGATCTTCGATTTGATTGTGCCTGCAGCCGTTGTTATCACGTAATCCCGTTTTTACCACCAAAATTTCAAAAAAAAATGAAAAAATTTAAAAATTTTCAAAAATAAAATAAGTGTTTTGTCACAATTTTGACTTTCCTGCTGGGTAGAATAAGAGTAAATTTTGACTCGATCGAGCGTGTTGAGCTCTAGCTTGTTCCTTAACTTTTAGACTACTAAGCAGTCTCGCGAAGATTCGCGGAGATGAAAAATGATAGTGTTAATTATGAGTGAATGCTAAACAAGGATTATTTGGAAATCTTAAGAGCTCATGTGTGTAATTTGTGGCTTTTTCTACCATTTAGATTCTGAACATGATAATATACGTGGCTACTTCTTGGAAATTAAACTTAAATCAATAATTTTTATGTAGTATACAGCAAAAACTTTAGACTTAGTTCAAATTTATACTTAAATTTTTCAAAAAGACGTTTTCCCTATATAAAAAAAATGAAATGATGAAAAAAAATGCAAAAATATAATAAACTGTGGGTTGATAAAAGTTTGCTGGTGTCTTTGCCGGCTCACAACCGATGTTGGCCTTCTAAAGAAATCCCTATTAGTAGAATAATTATCCTGTCGACTGATAATGAGTTGCTGCATCTTGCCGGCTCACAACCGATGTTGCAGCCTTCTAAAAGGTCGAGGGTTACAAACTGCGTAAATAGTTAATATTAAGTGTGAATAAAAGATCTCTTTTTGTTAAAATTCAAAAGATGCTTTTGTACTTTGGCTATTATATTTTATAAGTTTGTATATATGGGAAAACCTGAGAGTTTTTTGAAACATAAGGCATGTGAAGTCCCTGATACTAGTCTCTGTGGGGTGTCAAAAGCCTGAGTCTATTAGACCGCAAGGTTTTGGGACCTGTGCGAGACGAAAGTCGCTACAGGGATGATCTCGCCTTAAACTATTATTCTCGGAGTGGAACGTTGAAACATAGGGAATGTGCAAAACATTGATCCATGGTTTTGTAATTCAAAATAAGCACACACACTTAGATAGTAAATTGTTCGGGAGTGAAAATTTACAAACTGCCAAAAATGAGTAGTGTTAGCATCACTAAACTCGTAATTACTGTGATTTGTTTTAAGCTTGGTTTGGAATAAGTGAAAAGTTGGAACGATGAAATTTATTCCTTTTTGGGCATTCTCGGATCGCAAATGCATCTTGTTCTTATGATCCCTTAAAGTTATTAAAAAACAAAAGTCAAAACTGTTTCTAGTTAATAAGTTGATTAATGAAAAATAAAAAATACAAATAAATATGATGTGTAGAAATAGGTAGTTTTGGTATAAAAAAAATGGTTAAAGACGGGGATTTTCAAAAACTTATTGAGTCATTAACTTTACCTCGATGATAACTTAGTTACTTTTTAGTTATTAGTCGAGGGTTGGATTGAGATTCTTAGTTTTCTATAATGTTACTTCATAGCATTGCGTAGAGGACACGGGCAATACTCTTTAGTATGGCCGGATTTTGGTTATGTGTTTAATTACACCACACCTTTTACCTTTAAAAACAAGTTTTAAATAACAAAAACGGACTTAAAATGCCAAATATATGCTTGTTTTTGCTAATGTATGTTGTGCAGGAAGGAACGGATATACTAAGAAAAGGACGAATAACAAAGCCAAACGACAAAAACCGGACATGGAATTGGATAAGACAAAGTCAAGACAAACGACCAAGTGGAAAAAGTTAACCAAAGATCAACCCCGATAAAATCCTAAAGTCAAACCCGAAAGCCACATGTAACGCCCCGAACCAAAAAGGTGTAGAAGTATTAAATATGGTGTGACTTCAAAAACATACATAATCATAACACAAGCTTAAAACAGCGGTCGTCTTAAATAATTAACCAAAGGAAATTAATCGTCAACATGAATTAAGGTACATAAGTTCTTCAAAGGGATATAAACATATCCAAAACAAAAATAACCGAAATAACGAATGTCTCGAAAAGTAACAATATATATATCAAAACTAAGATCTATTGGGTAACGTCCACCACTCAGCACTCATAAGCCTGAAAGCATCCCCGAGATCCTAGCTTAGGATACCTGCCGAGGAAAGAACATAAGTGCGGCTGAGCTTACAAAGCCCAGGTGAACATATATATATAATCGATCGCAAAAGATAACGGAAAATCAAAGGGATACACGATACAAGGTTAGCTAAAGGGTATCAAAGACTTGATCAATGATGAATACAAATATAAGGTAAGACAACATCTGAAGGATCAAATCCTAGTGTAAGGTAAGATTGAATCAGAAAGTAATCAAGTCCAATTCCAAGCCCAAACAAATCGTTATCATGTAGTAACCATGGGTTGCTAGCTCCAAAATGTATAAGCGTGGATTATACCCCAAACATCAGTCACCAAAATATCCAAATATCATAATGTCATATCCATCGAATTACAAAACAAATCTGGATGCACCATACGCCCCTCTTAAACAATTTAACTAATCTTCATAATCGTGCATATAATATCTAATTGGGGGCCGGCGTGAGAAATCACTCATCACACACGAGTAGTCATGCCCAAAGGTGCATCAATGACACGGCCATGTTACCTTCATGGCTAGGAAACAAATAGTGGCTTGGGTCTCAAACTGAAGGGTTCAAAGCAAGAGTCATATCAAAGTTCATTTCAAAGGGATCATAGCAATGGTTCAATGTCAAAGGTTCAAATATCAAAGGTAGCATAGCAGGGTTCAAATAGAACATGATAACAGATCATATAAGAGAACCAAGATAAAAGGCTCAGAGCAAATGTAGCAAATCACATAAGTAATCCAAAGATAGAATGTGGAATATGTCATGAGTAAACCTTAACTATAAGGTCAGAAATGATCTGTTACCTTATCTTGTAGCAAAGCTAATAATCAACATGAAAGAAAACCACCACAGGAATATCATATCCCTCCCTCTCTGAAAAACCGATACCTAAAGAATTGATGTATTCGAATTTACAAACCATTCTCATTTAAGTTATTACTTCCCTTTTTTTAGTAACTTTCCATTTTTAGAGTTAAACTTTCCATTTTTAGTAACTTTCTTTATTTTTTAAGTAAATTTCCAATTTTTAGTAACTTTCCTTTTTTTGAGTATCTTTCCATATTTTTAAGTAAGTTTCAAAATTAGTATATTCATCATTTGAGAATCTATTAAGGCATTTGTAATAGCTAGTGACTTATGATGTTCAAACTTTACTAGTTTTAGGGTTAAATATGACAAACTTTCCCTATATTTTAGGGTTTTAATATGCTAAATCACATGATTTTCAAGTTAAAAAGGGTATATATTAAAAGATTACATCTTATTCAGATTATATCCTTCCATTTTCTGTATTTTACAAAGTCTAAACCCATAATTTTACATTATTACATCATTTAGTTCCTTTGGTTTATTAATTATTTAACGCAATATCTTAATTATCATAATTTCTAAAAAGTCCTTATAGACTTCAAATATGAAAAATTCTACATGATATTACATTAAATTACTAACCAAACCTTCCACTTTTCTGAATTTACATTTAAAGTGTCTCTTATTTTAATTAATTAATTTCTAATTACTTATTATATGTAATTAACCATTTTAATCCAAAATAATATCAATATGACATTTTATACCCCCCAACTTATTTTATACAGAATATATTAAATATAATAACATGTCTAAAACAGACCCCATAGTTTCAGAAATTACAAAACAAGTCCTTATACTTTTAAATCACAATTCGGCTAACTAATTAATTCACAAAACCCTAATTAAATTTTTCCCAATCACAAACACAATTATTTCCCAATCATTGGCATTAAATGCACCTGGAAAAATTATCAAAACCCTAACCCTAATTTTATTTCTTTCCTTTTTCCTTTAATTCGAAATCGGCAAACAATGATAAATCCCCAATAATTATTCGAATCCTTCCTAAATTTTTCCAACAATTTATCTGAGTTATATGTGATATGAACAACCTTATAAAAATATAAAATCAAATGTACAAATAGTTTTTAAGCCGATTTCATAATTAACTAAAAATTAGGGTTTCTAATATGTTTTAATTATTTCGAGCAATATAAAATGCATGAACATTTTTCCTATGCATAGATCGAATTAATATGATGAAAAGTGAGTTATAAAAATACCTTTGATGATCCTTGATAATTTTATGAATTTATAGAATTCGGTTGCTTATTCGAACCCAAAACCAATACCAAAATCGAACAAAGCCTTATAAAATCTTCCCACTATTTTTCCCACAATCCTTGACCTTCAAAACACCCTAGAAAAATCGTGCTTGCCTTGGAGAAATTTTGTGCCGCCACTTTTGATATTTAGGGTTTCGGTGGTGTTGTTTTTAGTGTTTATCAAAATGAAAAATGCATAAATAAATTATAAAAGGGATTATGCCGAGTATAATGGGCTTTCAAAATAGATAAATCTGATTTTTATAATTTGCCAATTTATTTTATCATTATCTTAATTTATTTTATATTAATTTGTAATATATAATTACATAAACATAATTATTTTCGGCATAATCATATATAAATAATTATTAATTATTTTTCTTGTATAACATAAGGTATTTTAAATCTTACAAAAATTTCATAATTGTCATATATTGTATTTTCATAATTTCTAACATTTAAATGAATTTTATATAAGCTTTTATGAATTTTCTTGCATTAGGGGTATTTTGGTAATTTTACACTTGATGAGATTTTTAGGTTTTACACAAGTATATAATTACAAGTAATAATTAATATATTATTTATATATATTATAAATAATAAACAAATTAAAGTCAACGAAGTCAACACACTATCCTGGGCGACATGTCGTCGGGGATAATGTTGACAAGTCATTATGAAACAAAAGCCCACATCAAATTAAAAGCCCAATTCCCTTAACACAGTCAACGAAAGTCAATGATACTTTCCCGGGCGACATGTCGCCCGAGAAACTTATGGCCACGTCACCTCCCAAGTAATTAACACTAATTGTTTACTTAAACCCAGTAAAGTTTTGGTAGATAGTATCTCGGGCGACATGTCGCCCGGGAAAGGTGAGCGGGAAAATTTGCTGCTCAGTTTTTCATTGATTTTTTCGTCAATCTTTAACCAAAGTATCCCGGGCGACATATTGCCCGGGAAAACATGTTCAAAACTTTGACTAAAAGGTCTATCAGAATTAGTGCCACGTAGGAAACCACCGTCCGGGAAACCATCGTCACCTGTTCTACTTTTTCTTGTAGTGTATTGCACGTTTTCTGTGCATAAAAATATTCATTTGGACTTATTGCTAAAGGCTACATCACAAAAGCACTCTGCTTTTCCATACACCGGAGCGACAATGGCAGCATCAGCATCAGCTGTAGTTGCACTGAAGACGATTTTGAGTGTATTGGCTTGTGTGATGTTATCAACGCTTCTTTGGGCAATCGCTACGGATGGTCTCTCTTCTTGCATGGACCTACAAGCAAGTTATTAGCTTTGTACATAGATAAATATTGGTTGTTTGTTTTCCCTTAAGCCTGTTTTGTGTATGCAGAAACCAATATTAAACTTTATATAATATTAGTTTATTATGATGCATAGATATAGATAATCACCCAAATTTTATTTTATTTTCAAAACTAGTCTTTTTAATAGCAAATTTGTATTAAACTTTTAAAAACTTGTCTGTAGCTAGGGATGCCATATTTTATGAAATTGCGGCACCATCCTCATATAAAGTAATTAGGCGAAATGGTGACATGTAAAGAGTGATGACACATCCTGCATCACATATTGGCATTATATCCTATGCACCAAAATTTCAAGGAATTCAGTTAAATATCTATGATCTGATATTTTAAAAATGAAGAGATAATGTCCTTTATAACTAGTTTGTTGTTGAATCTGTTGCAGGTAGTTGGGAGTGGCATATATAAACTTTTACATAAATACTGCCGTTATAGGGGTATGTAAGTTCATTTCAGCTACAAGGCTAAGTGTTATTTTTTTTTTGCCATTTGTAGTATGAAACAAACTTTTAGCGGCTAAATCATGTACGAGGAAGATAGAGCAGCAAAATTTCTAGTTTAGAACGAACACGATTATTTAACTGTCTTACTTCTTGAATCAAGTGGACTCATATGTGTTTGTATACTTGATTACGTGTAATATTTAGGCTTGGCTTGTCTACAAGGAATCAAGTTGGATCCGGACTGCTGTTTTAATATTTCTATTAATTACTCTAGGAAGGTAGTTCTCTTGAGCAATCAGTTCAGTAATGTAGCGTTTAAAGTTATTTTCCTTTGTTCTATTGTTAAGCATATACGATATGTAGATATCACAATTCATTTCATACTTAAGCTTTCTTTCATACTATGCAGCATTTTAACCTTTGGATACATCGTTATGCTTTTGTTCAAATTGACACCGGAAGAATCTTCAAAGGATCCATTATATTATGTATTGGCGAGAAATCAAAAAAGGTAGATATGGAGGAAAATAATAATGGCCCTCCAATAAAAGTTAACACTACTTAACCATGGGACAAGCATAATCGGGTTAGAAATGTTTTGAACCCTAAATTGCATTTAGAATGAGTACTAATAATGTTTTCATATTCGGTTTAAAAATGTTTTGGGACATAGGAGTGGACCTTCGGTTGTAACCGAAAGAATAATCATGTCTGCACTATGTTGCTTAATGCTAGGAATCTATATTTCCATGCTTGTTATTGATGGAGCTCCTTTCCATGCTCAAATATTTTCGCCGTAAATTTCATGTCTCTTCACTCTTTTCATATGGTACTCTTTGATATGCTATATATAGTTAATACTGATAAATCCTTACAGGTGCATGATAGGAACACTAATTGACACGTATATCCACATTGTGGCTTTATCAGTACGTCCTCATTCGTGAAGTACTTCAATAATCACAGGCTTCCATTGAAACTGGGAAAAAGGAAGTTAGCAAGTCTAAATGCTAATGTGATGATAAACGCGTATTTCAATATTATGAATGTCATGCTTCAGGTGTGGGTAGCATATAAGGAATCAAGTTGGATAAGTGCTTCATTATCGCTATTCTGTTTTGGGAGGTATTTAAGATTGCATCTGAACTATAAAACAAATATTAGGACAAAATGATGTGCTTTCAGTGATCATGTTCACTGATGTTGACAGTTAACCCTTCCACAGCTTTGCTACATGTGCATACATAGTGCGACAGTTGTTCTATCTCTCCCCTGAGCAGCCGGTTTCCCTTATACTTTTCAACCGCAACAGCAGGCAAGTCGTATAAATAACTTGTTTATTAATTTTCATGATATTGCACATCTATATGTAATTAATAAATTCTTCACAGTGAGATCACCAATTCTAGTACTGTTGTTTGCTAGCTGCTTGGTAACTAGTAGAAATCACCAACCCATGCGTTATACTCATTAGGAAGTTAGTACTTTGTTATTAATACTTGGCTCGCAAAATAACTATTAAACTTAACATTGGTTGTTGTCGTTTTCTCTAGTTTTGTCCAGCTTCGTGTGATGTTTTTTATTAGCGCTGTGTAGCTTTAGGAGGGTGTTCTCTAGTTTAGGATGATCTAAATAAGCCTCGCTTTTAGATATTATGTATCAACCTTTATGCATATGTTTTGTAGCGAACATTGTCCCAAATTCTCATATGCATTATTTCTTTTATATTGCAGAGACTTGCAATGTGATCCGCTATTGGTGACTCATAACAATGTTTAACTAACTAATTACCAGCTGAACTGTTTCTTGAAGCTAGGATCAATGAACACAAAGCGATGCTGTAAAAGAGTTCAAATTAATCATCTACAAATAAACAAATCAAACTATGCCTATAAGCATCATATGCAAACAAAATTAAATGTTTAAAAAGAAAATGCATTCTGAACCTTTAATAAGTACGTGCATATTTTTTGGATGCAACTATGCAAGGAGAAATAGGTATAATAACCAATGATCATGTGATATAAACGTTTGCACTCGAGCTAAATCATTTTCAGAAGCTAAGTTTGTTAAAGCTATCATAGTTCTGTTTATGAGCACGAAGTGATAAAAGATGGTACTTTGATAAATGCTTACCTCCCAAAACATACGAATAATATTATCCATATGAAAGTATTTAGGAAACTCGATTCCTTGTATGCTATCCACACCTGAAAAGAAACAATTTGTATGTTCTTGTTAGGATGAAAAAGATACAAGTATCCATAAACCATATCCCCTACTATACATTTATTGTCCGTCATTCACCAACACTGACAGCCTGGTTTTGGCCTGATTTGATATTGGCCCGTTATGACCCGAAACAAATTTTAACCCATTACCCAACCACCCCCAAGAACCCCATTCTGCCGTGTGTGTAGCAAAGTAAAACTTGGTATAGAGCTTGAAAATGGAGCAACAATATCATGAATAGAAACATACCGAGAAAACCACAACATGAATATAGTTGTCGGTTGAAGTTGTTATCATACACCTGTGAACAGGTATCAATGTCAATTTTACATCGCATAGAGAGAATAACTAAATAACATAATTTCATGAAGGAGTACCCTTCACAAACACACAAATGATCAGCCAATGAATTTTTTATATATAAAAAAAGAAGGATACTAACGGCGTGAATATTCTAGTTTGAAATGGAAATCCATCGCCAATAAGTGCATAAATCACAGCTCCCGCCATCATGCAGCCTAGTGCAGCAAACATTATGTTAGCCCGAATATTTTCTGTAATCCAATAGTTAGCTTATTTAGAATGTTCTATTGTAACCCTTATATTGGGTTGTGTATTTTGGTAATGCAGTCAAGAAATTATCCCTAAACTTACATGGTATCAAGTCACACCGATCCTAAACCCTAATTTTTTTTTTCTGCCGATCTCCACTCAACAATCCTTGTTTGGGTGCTAAGGTAACACTGTTCTTGAATAACGTGGTCACGTTAGTTTTGTGTTAAGTTGTGCAAGGTCACAACACTGTTTCTGTTTTATTTGTGATCGATTATTGGTTCTTCTTTGCCACTGTTCCATTCACGTACCCTATACAAACCATATCATTGTTACTGTTTCATCCATAACAAATTATACAAACCCTAATACACCTATTCAACACGTCACAACACCCTAAACTATCATTATGACAGGTTCGAACAATCTCCCCCAACCTATTCCCCTCTCCGAAAAACTATCCCTTGTTACCCATCACCACCTTCTCACGAGGGTACCAGATAAGCTTGATCTCGACAGTTGGAACTATGTGAGAGTTATGATGTTGCTCAGTATCTTCGCATCCCTACTACCGAATCTAGTGCGAGTTCTTTGACGCCTCTCATGTTGGATTATATGGTAGTTGGACTAGCTCGATCGCAACTAGAGGTGTGTGAGCCTATTGGGGGCACACACGAAAAAAACATTTAGAGTACGTTTGTTACTTCACGAAA
>BQNB010075683.1:0-31388 GCA_026074375.1 Tanacetum coccineum | reverse complement strand
CCTCTGTATCCCCAGCTGAGGGAACAGGGTCAACAACAGGTATAGCAGAAGAGTCGGCCGGAGCTAGGTGCTCCTCCTCATCCTCGTCATCCTCCTCGTCCTCGAAAGGCTCCTCCTCCTCCTCCTCATCATCATCAGTATCATCATCACTGTCATCATCGGAGGGCTTATCATCTCCATCTCCTCCATCAGCAGGGTAGTCAGCATGCTCCTCCTCTGGATCCTCCTCTGGATCCTCCTCCGGATCAGAATCAGGCACATAGCCCGGCGATAGGGGTGCGGGTGAGGCATCAATGGGTAGAGATTGGTCTTCCATGGGTGCCTCATCCTCAGAAGGTACTAAGTACTCAGGGTGCTCAGGCTTAGGTATATATGGTATCTCGATGGGTGATGGTGGGTGCTCAGGACCGGGCACGTAATCAGGAGATGATGGGTGCTCAGGTCCAGGCATATAGTCAGGGGATGGTGGGTCTACTGGCTGCATGGGAAGTCCATCGTATCCGTATGCGATGACTCGTGGAGGACCTCCATCGGATATCTCCTCATCGGCTTCCCAAAAGACTCTCCCTGGTTCAGAGTCAGTGTACACAGAGGTATAGGTGACAGCGAATGATGTAGAAGACATGACTGCAGGAAGATAAATAAACTTATATAAGTATATTATATAAAACCAGCATAGTATATATATGTAGTATAATATAAACATGTATACAGATCATGAAAACATGTAGCATAACCAACTAATGCAACTCAATAGTGTATGTGTCTCGTGAAAAAACTTTTGTATGATGCAATGTTTGAAAATGGTTATAGTCCAAGTAAAAACATTTGACCTGGTTCTCTATAACCTAGGCTCTGATACTAATCTGTAACACCCCCAAAATGGATCGCAGCGGAATAAGGGTCTGAGAGTGTTACTTCATAGATCAATAGCACAAGATATGAGAACGACCTCTATATGAGTCGTTAAAATTGATACATTGGATTAAATAAACTTGTTTGTTACAATAGCCCGAAGCTTAAATTGTTCATCCCTGAAAAGTAAGGATTTTAAGACATAACAGATATCCCCAAAATGTAATGCACCCAAATCTTTATAGTAATGACTCCAAAATGGTGACCACCAATGTATCCTTGTTTCTTGTACCTTATTGACCTGAGAAAAACATGCTTTAAAACGTCAACATAAAGTTGGTGAATTCACAGGTTTAATAAATGTATAAAATAGGACCGCAAGATTTCCAATGCAAGACATGTAACACATACATCATCTTAAAAGTAATTACGAAGTGCACTAAGCTCATGACACTGAAGCTCGACATCTATGTATGCAATTTAATGCACCTAATGTGCCCGTGTAGATGTTCAAACCCGCAACATCCAAATTGCTCCGACGTGTATACATTCGTTGTTTCAGTATATTCGAAACCGATGAGCGCTACTCACCCGAACGGGGATGTCAATCCCAAATAGATCTATTCATAACATTCGCGCTCGCTAACTAGCAATTGACAGTTCATGATAGTGGGCAATAGTGGGTTTAGCTACTTAGGCCAACTCGTAACTTGTTTAAAAAGGTACTTGCGTCCAAATGTAAAAATGATGCATGTTTCTCACCCCAAAGTTGTAAAACAATATAGGTGTATAAAAGCGGGGCTATGAACTCACCGTAAGTGAATGATTTATTATCTAAATCAAGTAAGTGAATCGTCTCGGCAATCCGAATGCAACCTAATTAATTATAGGCCGTATGAGTATAATGTATCATACATAAATAAAGCATCACATGTTATATAGTCACACCACCACCTAATAGTTTTTATTAAATCTTTAAAAGTTAAAATAATAATTAACCCGTACTTGGTTAAATAAAAGTATGTGTATTTGTATCCGTAAAGAAAATATTACTTTTTGTTTACTAATGTACCATTTGTAAAACATGCATATCCTAACTAACTATTACATTTGTACTACCCGGACTAACTATAACATTACCAGTAGTAACCATTATTGTACTACCAGTACTAATGACAATATTACTCTACCAGGAGTAACTAATATGCTACCAGTAGTAATGACTATGTCTACCAGGGGTAACTAATATGCTACCAGTAGTAACTATGAATACAATATTCCTAACATATATGATTAAATGTTTTTATTGAATTACATAATGATACTTCATTATTAATTTAATTGTTTTATAAAAATAATGTATAAAAGTAAAAATAGTATGCGTGATTTTAAAACCTCATATCTTTATTGTTTTGACTCCGTTTTATACGTTTCTTTATGTCCGTGGATTCGTATTAAGGAAATTTATCAAAATATCATATTTATAAAAATTAAACCCCTGATGAACAGTAATATTCACTGTTCATAACAGTTCTTAAAAATTGTTTTTATATAATTAATCACATATAACTTGTAAAAATCATGAATTGTTCATTTTAATTCTGTTTCTTGAGTTTCTTACGCCCTTGGATTCGTCATGAAAAGTACTAGGTTTACAAAGTATTTATTTTTATAGTTCAGATCCGAAACAGTAGGTATGTGTATAAAATAACTTTTATAAAATCACTTTTATACGTTTAATTAACGTAAACTTGTAAATGTCATATCTTCTTTGTTATAAATCCGTTTTTCGAGTTCTTTACATACTCACGATCCTTGTAATGAGAACTATCTTAATAAAATATGAAATGTATAAATTAAATGTCGAATTCCAACAGTAGATATTTAGAAGTTAATTAGGGTTTTTGATTAATAAATCAAGTTTTACAATTTCTTTTATTTAGGAACCTTGCACCATTATTTTACCAAGTTTTCTACCATATGTCATACATATAAATAGTCCTCTAATAGTCCATAACACTTGTTCAAATAACACTTTTACTAAGCACGTTCCTTTATTTCAAGTATCATTTCACTATATACAACATAAGATTTGAATTTAGTAAGGTCTTAAATACCTTATATAACAAAAAAGTGACTCTAGGTGGTGACTAACATATATAACAAGTATGTACATAGAAGATAATGAATAAATGAATATTGAATACTTTAAATAGACCTTATAGATGATGAGTAGGATGATGAACATAAGATATAAACCCTAACCAAGCTTTCAAAATCAAAAACCTAATCAAGAAAACCTTAGATATGTTTTCTTGATTAATCCTTGTTACACCCGAATCCCAGCTTGCTAACCCCTTGAGTAACCTTAGATGACATTAGAATGAGTACTAGTACACTTGGAATACCTTAGAAAATCAAAGATATATGAAACCCTAATTGCAAAAAGAATGCCGTGGGTTTTAGGTATGATTTAGGGAGAAATTGTATGCTTTGATTTGCTTGCATGAAAGAGTATGAGTTAGTTTACATAGGACCTTCCTTTTATAGCATGCTTGAAACCTTAAAACAACTAAAAAGGGAAACCATGGGATGTTGGTGGGTTGAAGGACAAGTCAAAAGACCTCTCCTCCTCCCTATGCCATACCCACAGCTGAAATGAGGCTTATGGTACCATGACAAGCCAATTTATGGAGAATTGGGGTAAAGGTACTAGTGTGTAAGAGTTACAACTTGCAAATAGAAGAGTTAGTGGGGTGTTTTGTATTTATTTCTTGTGTAAACCTTTCATATCCAGCCATATGGTGATATAACATGATAAAATGAATAAATTTTGGGTATTGAGTATAAAAGTGGGTATTTGTTTGAGTGTAGGTAAGTATAGGTGTTTCCGGGTATGTCCGAATGTAATTTATTGTGAAACGTAAGTGTTTTACGTAACCAACAAAAATAAATTATGAAAAGTTATAAATTATACTCCTAATAATCATATAACACTTGCTTGATATAAACTTTAATTTGGTTGATGTCCGTTTACATCGAACGTTGATTTTTAGTTTACGCGATTTAACTATAAGATAATAATTAAAAGCGAACGTGAAAAACTCTAAAAATAAATGATGTAATTAATTAAACTCGTAAATAACCCAAAAATGAGAAATGTTACAGTCTCCACCCGTTAGAAGATCCTTGTCCCCAAGGCTCAAGTCGTGACACTTGACGAAGGTACGGTTTTCGTGAAGAGGTGTGGATACTTCCCCCGGAACTGATCTTCGCATTCCCATGTAAGCTCAGGACCTCTCTTGGAGGTCCATTGAACTTTGATGATGGGAATACAACTTCGCCTTAACCTCTTGACTTCACGATCCAAGATTTCCACTGGTTCTTCAACAAAGTGGAGTTTATCATCAATGTGTATTTCATCTAACAGAACTGCCAATGGCTCGTCGGATAAATACTTCTTTAGATTGGATACATGAAACATGCTATGAACCCTACTTAACTATTGAGGTAGTTCGAGTCTATAAGCAACGGTTCCCACTTTGGCTAACACCTTGAAAGGTCCAATATACCTCGGGTTTAACTTTCCCCGTTTTCTAAAACGTATGACCCCTTTCCAAGGTCATACCTTTAACATAACTCGATCACCAACTTGAAACTCTAGAGGCTTACGCCTCACATCGGCATAACTCTTTTGGCGATCACGAGCAACTTGCATTCTGTGCTTAATTTTGACAATCTTCTCGGTTGTTTCATGAACAAGTTCTGGACTGGTGAGCCGAGCATTTCCGACCTCAGCCCAACACACAGGTGATTGACACTTTCGGCCATAAAGTGCCTTAAATGGGGCAGCTTTAATACTAGCATGATAACTATTATTGTACGAAAATTCGATCAGCGGTAAATGTCCTTCCCAACCTTTCCCAAAGTCTATCACACAAGCGCGTAACATATCTTCAAGAGTTTGAATGGTCCTTTCGCTTTGTCTATCAGTCTCTAGATGGTATGCCATACTCATATCCAGCAGAGTACCCAAAGCCTTCTGAAATGACCTCCAGAAATTTGACGCAAACCGAGGGTCACGATCACAAATGATCGAGACTGGTATCCCATGCCTTGTGACCACTTCTTTCAAGTATAATCTTGCTAGTTTGTCCATAGGGTTAGTTTCCCTCATCGGTAAAAAGTATGTAGACTTAGTAAGTCGGTCTATAATTACCCATATGGTGTCGTTTCCACTTTGCATCCTTAGGAGTTTGGTAACAAAATCCATGGTGATATTGTCCCCCTTCCATTGAGGAATCGCTGGTTGTACCAATAAGCCAGATGGTTTTTGGTGTTCGGCTTTGACACTTAAACACGTCAGACACTTGCTAACATAGGTGGTAATGTCAGCTTTCTTGTTAGGCCACCAGTATAGTTGCTTTATGTCTTGGTACATTTTATCAGAACCCAAATGAACGGAATATTTCGACTTGTGAGACTCATGCATAGACTATGCATAATCAGGTCCTTAGGTCTTCGTAGGAGGTAACCAATTCTATTGTTTTGACACATAGTGAGTCCGTAGTGGTTCCAATTTCTCTTCTGGGCTTCTCTGAGGTCCTTCGGAATTCTCATTCTCAAACATACTCCTACGTCTTTGGACTGAGGTTTGCTGGTTTTTTCTTGCCTCTTAATTGAGCCTCCAAGATCTGCTTAGGTAGGTCCAAACCAATAGTCATAACTAAGGCCCAAACCCGTAATGTCTTTACTCGTTCCTTTCTGCTCAATGCATCGGCCACTACATTTGCTTTTCCTGGGTGATAGCGGATTTCGATCTAATCACTTAAGCAATTCCAACCTACGGCGCTGTTCTCATATTTAATTCCTTTCTGATCGAGGATGTGTGTCAACTTTTTGTGGTGTGGTCAGTGATTCATGTACATTTTGTCCGTACAGATAATGCCTCCAGATCTTTAGGACGTGTAACATCTGCGCCTAACTCCAAATCATGTGTGGTTGTAATCTTTTCTCAGAAACTTTTGTTGTCGTGATGCATAAGCAAATACTTTTTTCCTTTTGCATTAGCACTGCGCCTAATCCTTTGATTGAAGCGTCACAGTAAGCGATAAAGTCTTCATTTCCTTTGGGTAACGCTAGAATTGGTGCACTACACAACTTCTGCTTTATCAACTGAAAAGCTGCTTCCGCCTTGTCACTCCAATCAAACTTGATCTTCTTTTGCAGTCAGTTGGTCATTGGCTTTGGCGATATCTTTGAGAATCCTTCATGAATCCTTCGGTAGTAAGACTGCTAGGCCCAAAAATTGACGAATCTCCGTTGCAGATTTAGGAGATGTCCAATCTTTGACGGATTCAATCTTGGCAGGATCTACATGAATACCCTGACTGTCGATCACGTGACCAAGGAACTGTACTTTAGGGATCCAGAATTCGCATTTAGAGAATTTGGCATACAACTGTTCCTTCTTAAGCAGCTCCAGGATTAACTGTGTGCTTGCATGCTCTTGCTTGTTCTTCGAGTATATACAGACTATCGTCAATAAAGACAATTTCCGAAATTTAATCCAGGTTATGGTTTTGCACACCCGATTCACTGAGATCAATTACTACAGCAGGTGCTTTAGGGTCAAAACAAATGCTTAACTTTGAAACTTCATAATGTCCATATCGAGTTCTGAAGTGCGGTTTTGGAATATCTTCTTCACGACCTTAGTTGTTCATATCCCGACCTCAGGTCTATCTTTTGAGTAGGAACTGAAACTGTATTTGCTTCGGAACAAATCTTAATCCTGGGAAGCGGATAAACGGTTCTTTACCGTTCAAGCTTATTCAATTCCCGGTATATCAATGAACCTCCGTGAATGATCCATCTTTTTCTTTCTTGCTAAAAAAGACGGATCTCCCAAGGTGAGGAACTGGGTCTTATGAAGCCTTTGTCGGAAAGTTCTTTTAATTGGTCCGACCATTCTTTCATTTCGGACGATGCTAATTGATAAGGCGTTCGTGCTATAGGTGCAGCACCAGGTTTTAAATCAGTTCGAAAGTTCACTTGTCGGGCTGGTGGAATACCCGGCAAGTCCTCGGGAATTACTTTGAGAAAATCTTGAACGATTGGTACTTCTTCAAGTTGCTTCTCCTTCGACTTGTCTTCGGCCTCCTTTATGGTAATATGTGCTAAAAAGACATGGTATCCTTTTAGCAAGTACCTTTGGGTTTTGGTACACGAGATGATGTTTAATCGAGACCTGTGTCCGTTGTCGCTTCCGTCACTACGAACAATTAATGTTTCATTTCCCCATGGAATACGAACGATCTTCTATCATAGCTTATCATTGCATGATATTTTGACAAGCAATCCATACCAATTATGATGTCAAAAACTACCATCTCTACGGGATGCAGTAGAGTGTTTAATGGATGATTTAGAAATTCTCTAATAGCGAGCGAATTTGATAGCGAATTGTCCTAGGTCGACTAGTGATGTGTCTCGGCTTTTCGGATTAGGATTTGGTATAAGATGATGTCAACTTTATAGTAAGGTGGAGTAAAGGTCTGCTTAGTTGCTATGGTTACTAATTTGGTTTCCCAAAGTAAACGCGTTTTACGAATACGCACACAAAACCCCTTTTTTTTTTTCAAAGATGTAAGTAAAAATGGATTTATTTACAAATGTTACATGGTGACTACTCTCAGCATGGCATAGTCCTTCCTGAATTATACATAGGTGATCAGGTTATGTATATTTGAGGGCTAACGATGCGATGCTCATTTTCGTCAAAATTGTGTTATGTATAAAGAAGTATTAAAGAGTTTTGTAAAATGACGAAATGATTCACAAGGTGGATGCAAGGTTGTTGATAGGATGACAATAAAATGGTTTGCGAGAAATCGTATGATGGTTTATAAGACGATAGCTAAATGACTTATGGGATGACAATAAAGTAATTTATGTGGTGAAAAATGGTTTCATAAGGTAAGGACAAGGTAATTCATAAAATGTTAGTAACGTATCTTTTAAGATGTTTGGAAAATAGTATATATGATATCAAGAAGGTACTTCATAAGATGATGGTGAGGGAATTTTAAAAAAAATATAATGATAGTAACCTTGTTATAAAGGTAATGATGATACTAGTCTTTAGTTTACAAGTATTAGTTGAGTGTTTACAAGTGATGGTAAAATATGTTATAATACACAAGTGATTAATTAATAAATGTTGGCAAAAGTTTTATAGGTGATGGTTAAAACAATTTTTTTTTTGTAATGCCCAAATTGGGTAATTAGGTAAACAAGTAATTGGTTTTTGTGATGGTCTAAGAAACATGGTTTAAAAGGTGGTATCTTATTAGATGATAGTAAAATAGTCTATTACAACAGTAAAATAGTTTTCAAAGCGATAGTAAAACAATTTATAAAATGCGTATTTATAACCCGATAGTGAAATGATTTATTTATGATAGTAAGACAGATTATTATAATAGTGGAATTGTTTACAAGGCGACTGTGGAATAGTTTATAGAACTTTAGTTTTACCAAAACGATGGTAAAACTGTTGCCAATGTATAGTGAAAAGTTTTATAAAATGCTAGTTTATTAATCGATAACCAGGTAGTTTGTTAAATGGCATCGGCTTTGTTTATGAGACGACACTAAAATCGTTTATGAGATGGTACCAAGATAGTTTCCAAAGGAATCACGTGACAGTTCATAATGTAATTGTAAGGAGTTTATGTTGAGGTAACAAATTGTTTATGAATGGATAGCAAGATAGTTTTGAAAATTTTACCACTGGAAAAAGTTTTCTGGGGGATAGCTAAATAGTTTAGCGTGTGATAGTGATGTGTTTCATAAAATCATGATGTTTTAGTAAGTGGTTTGCATGGATAATAGAGAGTTGAAAATAAAATTGACGAAATTTTCATAATACCATAATTTGATAGATAATTGGGTTCATTGTTTCTTCCCGCCAAAAGACTACATGTTTTCTTAATAATAAAAAAAATCTCCAATAAAAGCTAGTACATAAATCATGAAGCAAGGTATCTATGAGTGCCGTCCGAACTGACTGGTTACGAGCTCCTTGAGTTTCCTAAAGTCCTCTCGGTCCTGACGCTGGGACTCTTGAACCGCAGCCAACTGCTGCTCAATTCTTAACACGAGCCTGTCTCTTATGGTTACGAGTAATCTTGTAGATTGCCTTGTAAGTCTTACTAACACGCTATGATAAGCATTTTCTGCCTCAGCAATGTCTGCCCTTAAATCTCTATGGACGTCAGTCCTCCTGTTGGGCAACTCTTAATAAATGCTCTTGGATGCCTCGTATAACCTCCCGTGTTGGGTTGTGTCTCACAATGCCGCTGAGAAAAGCAATGCAAGGACAGGATCTGGGTGAATGATATCTACCATGGAAAAGATATCGATCGGGTCCCAAGTTCTCTCAGCAGAGACCGGGAATAGTGGAATGCAGCCATAACCTGCACAAGCAAAAGTTTATATAAATCGCCTTTATATGAAACCATGCAGGATGCGTGCAGTATGAAAGGTACACACGATGTACGATGAGGCGATGAGGTGAATGAAGATAGATATATATAGAGAGAGTCAGTGATGAAAATGCGACATGGCGAAATGGAATGCATCATGTATGAATGGACGATGGTATGAATGATTGGTGGTATACATGAATGATGTTATGGAATGAATGATGTATTATCATATAAGATAGTTAAGTTTAGGTCATACAAGTTTATTAGTTAATACTATGTCTTTAGGTGTTTAGTATATTATATAAATAACTCTTATATAATAACAGTGAATATATACGCTAGTAGGTAGGTATATTTTACATGATAAGGTATTGTATCTGTATATAAATTACGTATTCATTTCAGTATAATTACAAATGCAACCTCATTAGTGTATGTGTCCGTGAAAAAACTTTTTGTATGTTGCAATGTTGTGAAAATGGTTATAGTCCAAGTAAAAATATTTGACCTGGTTCTCTATAACTAGGTCTTGATGCCAATCTGTAACCACCCCAAAATGGTCGCAAGCGAATTTATGGGTGGCGAGTGTTATTCTAGATCAATAGCCGAGATTGTAGAGGAACGACTCTATATGAGTCGTTTAAAATTGATACATTGGATAAAATAGATTGTTGGTAAATAGCCCGAAGCTTAAAATAGTTCATCATGAAAGTAAAGATTTTAAGTACATAACAAATATTCCAAAATGTAATGCATCCAAATCTGTTATAGTAATGATCCAAAAATGGTGACCCACAATGTATCCTTGTTTCTCGTACCTTATTGACCTGGGAAAACATGCTTTAAAATCAACATGAGTTGGTGAATTAAAGGTTTAGTAAATTATTAAGTAGGACCACAAGATTTCCAATGTTAAGAATGTTAACACATACATATCTTAAAATTATTACGAAGTGCACTATAGCCATGACACCGAAGTCGGAATATATGTATGCAATTTAAGGCACTAAAATGTTGTACCATGTAGATGTTCAAACCCGCAACATCCAAATTGTTCCGACATGTATACATTCGTTGTTTCAGTACATTCGAAATGTGATGAGCGCTACTCATCCGAACGGGGATGTCAATCCCAAATAGATCTATTCATAACATTCGCACTCGCTAACTAGCAATTGACAGTTCATGATGGTGGGCAATAGTGGGTTTAGCTACTTAGGCCAACTCGTAATATGTTTAAAAGAGTATTTGCGTCCAAATGTAAAAACATGATGTTTTCACCCAAGTTGCAAAAACAATATAGTTGTATAAAGCGGGGTATGAACTCAACGTAAAGTGAATGATGATTATCTAAATAAGTAGTGAATCGCTCGGAATTTGAAAGCAACCTAATTAATTATAGGCCGAATGAGTATAATGTATTTCATATATTAAAAAATCACATGTGTTAATAGTTACACCCCACCTATTAGTTTGTTATTTCTTTAAAAAGTTAAAACATTACTTACTCGACTTTGTTAAATTTAAACTATATTTACTTGTACTTGTAACGAAAATATTATTTTTATTTACTAACGTATTATTTGTAAAAATGTATGATTTAATAATGATATTTCATTATTAATTTAATTGTTTCATAAAAGATTATACAAAAATAAAAGTAATGCGCGCGGGTTTTAAAACCTCATATCTTTATATAAGTAATAACTCGACTCCGCGCGCTTTATATACTCTGTTTGTTGTCTCTCTAAAGTCGAGTCAAGGTCTATAACTGATCGTCACCCCCGATATGCTCCTACAATGAAAGCTCGTATGCTGACAATAACATCCTACGTCGCTCCTCCTACTAAAGTGCTTTTCATACCCATTCTGCCTCTGGACACAAGTAACTTTCTAATCGTTCATCACAGTTTATATAAACATTTTTTTATTTTTTTTTCGTTAAGTATTAACGAGCGTCTAATTTTTAACGGTGCAACTATATAGGAGGGTATTGTTGTCTTTTTGCTGCCGCAGGGATGATTTTTGCACTTCTCTCTTAAAAAAAAGTTTTTGTTTGTTTTTTAATTTAAAAAAAAAAAACTTTTTTACATTATTATTTGTAAAAAAATTAATTCTTTTTACCAAATTTAAAAAAAAAATTAAAAAGTGCGAAGTTTCTTAAAAAATTTTAAAAAGTTTTGTAAAAAAAATTTTTAAAAAGTTTTTAAAAGTACGATTTCGTTTCGATTATTTTTAAAAATTTCTTACTTTTTTTAGAAAACTTTAAAAAAAATCGTGGAAGCGAACCTTTTAATATAGTATATCATGAATTAGCCCACTATGAGTCTACGCTAATGCATTTTAAAAAATAGATATATAATTATTCAAATATAATATAGTATATCATTCGTGTTTCTGTTACAACACGGCGAAAGTCAATAGTTCGAATGAAGAGAAAAAAAGTGGAGGCTGTACACCTCATTTTCCTAGGATTGTAGTTCAATCGGTCAGAGCACCGCCCTGTCAAGGCGGAAGCTGCGGGTTCGAGCCCCGTCAGTCCCGACGCCGGATTCAAAAAATGTGGGAATAAAGAGTATTAACAGAAAAGATTTCATCTTTCCTTGATGCGGCAATAAATAGTCCTGACTTTCCTGAAAGCTTACTAAGGTGCGACGCCTGATTGTGAGTCTCATAGGCATACGAGAGCTTGGAATTACACCCTAGAAGGAGTTAGTCAAAGCCTTCCTTTCGCCCTCGCTTTCCTTCATCTCATGCATCTGGGGAAGGAAGCGAAGCTGTTTAAGTCAGAGTAAGCGCCTATGGAAAAGAGATTTGAATCGCTTTGTGGCGGGATAAGCTGTGATCTTATTCCTAACTTGGGATATTAAGTAAAATAACATCACTCATTGGCAAAGCATGAATTAGCCTTCGAGTTGTGGCTTCTTGTTCATCTTTCACTATCTGACCTTTCATTTCAGGTTCTCTTCTCTTAGTCTTCCATGACCCATTCCTCTAGAAATGACTTTTTAATAACCTAATAAGAGATCGATTACGCGCATCATCGCAGAATCTATTTTCTTGGAAGGAATTAGCTAACTAGCCTAGCTGACAAGGCATGGCATGAATGGCGGGATGCTAACTCGATTCGCCCTTGCCTCTACGGGATTACTACCTTATATAAAAAAATATAAAGCACCAAAGGTAAGCAGTTCCCAGTCGAAAGAGAAAATGATTCTTAGCAGTTAAACAAGTGAATGGCATTTTTTTTTCCCCTATCGGTTGACTGGGCTTCCCCAGTGTCATCATCGACCCGCTCCTGCACCATCTCATCCTTAGTGAATCAAAAAGGGTGCTTGTGCTTCTTAAGTAGCATTTACTTACCTTCTTCATCGAAGGCTTCCATTGATAGGGAACTGTTCTATCTAATGTGGCATTTGACCTCAGTCATTCCAGGCAAAAGGATCCGTTCCTGGACTTAGGTTAGGGCAAGAAGGCTACGGTTAAAAACCACCGACATGTCAAGATCAAAATTCGAAAGGTAGATCATTTCCGTAACGCTTTCGCAGAAAGGTTCGGTCTTTAATCTATATCAATAGCAAACCAACCGAATCGCTGCCTTTAAGGGGGAGTACTGCTTATGGCTTTGTACAGGTAAAAGGCAGTATTCCACAATGTCATGGGGGCTAAGCTTGTCATAATGTACCGGAATTGGGTATTTCAGGGGATGGTGAGTCATCTAAGGGATTTGGCATTTGAACAAGAACCTTTGAGCATTTCCCAATCAATAGGAGTTTGATTAGGAGTTTGATTTATGAGTCCAAATGAGCTCGTGAAAATAGTAACTCGTCTTTCCGCCCTGGTCCCGCGAAATAAGTCAGACTTCAAAAGTCCAATGGAAATAGAATAGGTGCCAGTATCCATAGGCTTGTAGGTATGAGTTCGGATGTAGGCTGTTCTCTAGCCATAGAGAACAGTCGTCTCAGGAATCGTTTAGAGTGTTAGCAGATTTCCTTAGCGAAAAAAAGGGGAAATCACTTGTCTCTTCGATTGACTTTCATTCAATATCCCATTCCCGCTGCATCGGCTGGTCAAAGATCACCCAAAAATTGATTCAAAAGCTGCGGTTGGCATGGCAGTGTGAGGTGCTCGTCGATCTCTCCGAACCATTATACCCCAAGCCACGGCGAAACAGCCCAAGCGCAAGCAAGCTTGGCCGCCCAGCGTCCTCAAATCATTCAATGTCATCAGCTGAGAATGTAGATCAGTCATTAATAAGTAAGGCCCAGAGAGCACACTTACATTCATTTCCATGTTCGATCTGAGCACAATCGAATTGCTAAGTTAGCATCTCTGATCTCGGCCCAACACACAGGTGATCGACACTTTCGGCGATAAAGTGCCTCGAATGGGGCAACTTTAATACTAGCATGATAACTATTGTTGTACGAGAATTCGATCAGCGGTAAGTGTCCTTCCCAACCATTCCCAAAGTCTATCACACAAGCGCGTAACATATCTTCAAGAGTTTGAATGGTTCTTTCGCTTTGTCCATCAGTCTCCGGATGGTATGCCGTACTCATATCCAGCCGAGTACCCAAAGCCTTCTGAAATGACCTTCAGAAATTTGACGCAAACCGAGGGTCACGATCACAAATGATCGAGACTGGTATTCCATGCCTTGTGACCACTTCTTTCAAGTACAATCTTTCTAGTTTGTCCATAGGGTCAGTTTCCCTCATCGGTAAAAAGTGTGCAGACTTAGTGAGTCGGTCTACAATTACCCATATGGTGTCGTTTCCTCTTTGCGTCCTTGGGAGTTTAGTGACAAAATCCATAGTGATGTTATCCCACTTCCATTGAGGAATCTTTGGTTGTACCAATAAGCCAGATGGTTTTTGGTGTTCGACTTTGACTCTTAAACACGTCAGAAACTTGCTAATATAAGTGGCCATGTCATCTTTCATGTTAGGCCACCAGTATAGTTGCTTCATGTCTTGGTACATTTTATCAGAACCCGGATGAACAGAATATTTCGACTTGTGAGACTCATGCATAATCAGAGTCCTTAGGTCACCATAACGCGACAACCAACTTCTGTTGTTTAGACATAATGTCCCGTCCACACACGGTTCCAACTTCTCCTTCCTGGGCTTTTCTGGGTCCTTCGAATTTTCAATCAACATACCTCATACGTCTTCAGACTTGAGGTTTTCTAGTTTTCTTGCCTCAATCTGAGCCTCTAAAATCTGCTTGGGAAGGTCCAAACCAATAGTCATAACTAAGGCCCGAACCCGTAATGGCTTTATTCGTTCTTTTCTGCTCAATGCGTCAGCCACTACATTTGCTTTTCCTGGGTGATAACGGATTTCACAATCATAATCACTAAGCAATTCCAACCAACGGCGTTGTCTCATGTTTAATTCCTTCTGATCAAGGATGTGTTGTAAACTTTTGTGGTCAGTGAACACTATACATTTTGTCCCGTACATATAATGACTCCAAATCTTTAGAGCGAATACTACTGCGCCTAACTCCAAGTCATGAGTGGTGTAATTTTTCTCATGAATCTTTAGTTGTCGTGATGCATAAGCAATCACCTTTTCTCTCTGCATTAGCACAGCGTCGAACCCTTTGATTGAAGCATCACAGTAAACGATAAAGTCTTTACTTCCTTTGGGTAAAGCTAGAATTGGTGCACTACACAACCTATGCTTTATCAATTAAAAAGTTGTCTCTGCCTTGTCACCCCAATCTAACTTGACCTTCTTTTGAGTAAGCTTGGTCATTGGCTTGGTGATCTTTGAGAATCCTTCAATGAATCTTCGGTAGTAGCCTGCTAGGCCTAAAAATTAACGAATCTCTGTTGCAGACTTAGGAGATGCCCAATCTTTAACGGATTCAATCTTGCTGGGATCCACGTGAATACCCTGACTGTCAATCACGTGACCAAGGAACTGTACTTTAGGAATCCAGAATTTGCATTTAGAGAATTTGGCATACAACTGCTCCTTCTTAAGAAACTCCAAGATTAACTTGAGGTGCTCTTCATGCTCTTTCTTGTTCTTCGAGTATATCAGAATATCGTCAATAAAGACAATCACGAATTTATCTAGATATGGTTTGCACACCCGATTCATGAGATCCATAAATACAGCAGGTGCGTTAGTAAAACCAAACGGCATAACTTGAAATTCATAATGTCCACATCGAGTTCTGAATGCGGTCTTTGGAATATCTTCTTCACGAACCCTTAGTTGATGATAACCCGACCTCAGGTTGATCTTTGAGTAGAAACTCGAACCTTGTAGTTGATCGAACAAATCATAAATCCTTGGAAGTGGATAACGGTTCTTCACTGTCAGCTTATTCAATTCCCGGTAATCAATGCACATCCGGAATGATCCATCCTTCTTCTTGACAAACAAGACCGGAGCTCCCCAAGGTGAGGAACTGGGTCTTATAAAGCCTTTGTCGGAAAGTTCTTTTAGTTGGTCCGACAATTCTTTCATCTCGGACGGAGCCAATCGATAAGGTGCTCGTGGTACCGGCGCAACACCAGGTATCAAATCGATTTGAAATTCCACTTGGCGGGTTGGTGAAATACCCTGCAAGTCCTCGAGAAAAACTTCGAGAAAGTATTAAACTATTGGTATGTCATCAAGTCGCTTCTCCTTCGACTTGTCTTCCGCCTTTTTCGTGGTAACATGTGCCAAAACGATAGGACATCCCTTCAGCAAATACTTTTGTGTTTTGGTGCACGAGATGATGTTTAATCGGGACTCATGACCGTTGTTGCTTCCGTAACCATAAAAAATTAAAATTTTGTCTCCAAAGGGAACACGAACGAGTTTCTCCTTACAAACGATTACAGCATGATATTTAGCTAACCAGTCCATACCGATAATGACGTCAAAACTACCCATCTCTACGGGCATTAAGTCGATGTTGAATGGATGATTTAGAAAGTTTAGAGTGCAACCCCGTATAAGTGTATTAACCCAAATTATTCTACCGTCGGCTAACTCGACGTCATAACCATGGTCTAGAGTAGTTGGGATGATATCCATCAAAGAACTAAATGCGGTAGATATGAAACTTCTATCGGCACCCGTATCAAATAAAATCGAAGCATAACGGTTATTTAGGAGGAACGTACCCGTGACAACATTAGAGTTCGGGTTAGTTCCAGCAGAGCCCATAACATAAGCTCTTGCTACAGCATTGCCATTTCCAGCCCGATTCCCTTGATTTCCATTCTTCAGCTTTGGGCAGTCACTCCTGTAGTGACCTTGCACTCCACACTCAAAGCAGGTGATAACTCGTGGATTTGTCCCTTGGGTCCTCTGGTGATTGTTGTTGTTGTTGTTGTTGTTATTAGCAGTAGGTCGAACCTTACAGTCACGGGCTGAGTGACCAAGCTTTTTGCAGTTAGTGCACTTTAGAGTACATGGCCCATCGTGGTGATAATTACACTTGGCACATAGAGGTTTGGTTCCTCCATAAGGTTTCTTATCTCCAGGCCCAGCAGTGTAAGCCCGTGCCACATTGTTTCTTTTGAATGGTTGTTGTTGGTTTTGGGTGTTCCTTGGAGTCTCTTCAAATTTCCTCTTATTCTCTGCTTGGCGTTCAGCTGCAGTGATCATCTTTTTGTCCATCATTTCAGTAGCAAATTCAATTGCCTCTTGCATTGACTGAGGCTTGGATGCCTTAACACTGCCATGAATCATGTCGGGAAGACCACCGACATACCTTTCCACTTTAGCTGATTCCTCAGGGAACATTCTATCACACATGAGTGCCAACTCTTGGAATCGTTGATTGTAAGTCATCAAATCAGTACCTCTTACCTTTAAGTTCCAATACTCAGATTCCAGCTTTTTGATTTCACCCCTGGGGCAGTACTTATCTGTTATCATCCTTTTCAAGGCCGTCCATGGCATTGCGTATGCAACATCTTGCCCGACAGCTCTTACGTGGGAGTTCCACCACGTCAAGGCACTTCCTTGAAGAGTACAAGATGCAAACTTAACCTGACTTGTAATAGCACAGTTGCTGATAAGGAAAACAGATTCCATCTTTTCTGCCCATTGGGTCAGGCCAACGACTCCTTCAGTGCCTTTGAAATTTATAGGCTGGCACTTCAAGAAGTCAGTGTAAGTGCATTCTCGTTGAGTAGGCACTTGCCTTCTTCCGCCGGTTCCTGAACCATGGCTGTTATCGCCATCTCTGCTTCTGCTTGCATCACGTTCTGCCAAAGCAGCAGCAACGCCTTGATCAATCAAAGCTTGGAGTTGAGCATTAGTGACAGTGGTGGTAGGATTGGTTGTGGTGGCGGGTGTTGTCCTCGTGGTTCTTCTTGTTGGTAGCATTTTCTTCAAAATCACAAGGAATATAATACACGTCAGATTTCACACAATCATAAACGTAACGTGACATATGCATAATAAATAAAATGAGATCACAATCCACAGCGAAATATACAACTGAAAGTGAAATCAACAATGACATAAATAAATCAACATCCATACAACAACATCGATAATCATACATGATGGCCCTGATTACAACATGTTTAGTACAATGAGATACAAAAGCGAAAAATATAGCCTAAGGCGGTGTTAGCTGGGGATTACCCATAATACTTAACACGCCATACAATGATAGCTAAAAGATAAAACAAAAGTCCCTACAGCCTATTAGCTGGGAGTAACCCATAAAACTTAATAGGCTATACAGGATAGAAAATGATACAATGCCAACAGCTGCTGCCAGACTCAGCTGGCCTCTCTGGGGCTCTGGGTTCTCTAGCCTTTGTGTCGAAATAGTCCAACGCTGTAGTCAAACCGAGTCTGAAGTGATGTGTCTGAGTAATCAAACGTGGCTACTGTGCCTCCAGTGTCCTTAACATGTGCCTCTATGGCTGCACTCTCTCTCAGAATAGTCCATGCTATACTGAGCATATGACCAGCCTCTCTATCCAATAGCCAAAGTGTGTGAGCGGTGGTTTATTGGGGACTATCTTTGAAAGTGTGTACTCGGGCTCTCAAGTAAGCTCGGTCATCATATGCCTCCTCAAATCGCACCTGAAACTCCTCAGTCCTCTACCTAACAGTAGTATCAAGCTCTGTCACTCTCTGGTCGACCCCCTCCAAGGTGGTCGGTGCTATCTCCATCATGGCCTCAACAATCTCATCCCAAGTGTCGGCCTCTGGAGTAGGCCCTGGCTGTCTCGCGGCACCAGCTGCTGAACTCTCCCCAATCTCGCATCCGGGAGTGGGAGTAGTAAAACAAGCTCTCTTCCGAGGCGGCATCTCGGCCTCGGGAACATCAGTCCTGTGGGAAGTAGATGAAAGTGAAAAGGGGGGTGATGCAGCTGCAGCTCTCATCCGAATCCCTGCTGCCCTATAGCCTAATGGTGCCCCTACATCAGTAGGGCTAGTAGTGAGTGGTGATGGTAGGGGTAATGGTGAAGATGCAACAGGTAGTGGTGGTGTAGGTGCGGCAGCATACTCAGCAATGCGTGCCTCCATGGATGCTGACATCGGTGGCTCAGGTCTGACAGTCTTCCGTGCCCTACGGAGACGTGTCTGGGCAAAGGGGATCCTAATCTGAGGTGGTCTAGGTGTAGGTGCAGACTCATCAGTCTCAAATGCCTATGTATCCCTAGTTGAGGGAACAGGGTCAACAATAGGTATAACAGAAGAGTCGGCCGGAGCTGGGTGCTCGTCCTCTTCCTCGTCATCCTCCTCGTCCTCTAAAGGCTCCTCATCATCATCATCAGAATTATCATCACTGTCATCACCGGAGGGCTTATCATCTCCATCCCTTCCATCAGCAGGGTAGTCAGCATGCTCCTCGGAGTCCTCTTCCGGATCCTCCTCTGGATCAGAATCAAGCACATAGCCCGGTGATAGGGCTGCGGGTGAGGCATCAGCGGGCAGAGGCTGGTCCTCCATGGGTGCCTCATCCTCTGAAGGTACTAAGTACTCAGGGTGCTCCGGCTTAGGTATATATGGTATCTCGATGGGTGATGGTGGGTGCTCAGGACCGGGCACATAGTCAGGGGATGATGGGTGCTCAGGTCCGGGCACATAGTCATGGGATGGTGGGTCTACTTGCTGCATGGGAAGTCCATCGTATCCGTATACGACGACTCGTGGAGGACCTCCATCGGATATCTCCTCATCGGCTCCACAAAAGACTCTCCCTGGTTTGGAGTCAGTGTACACAGAGGTATAGGTGACAGCGGATGATGCAGAAGACATGACTGCATGAAGATAAATAAACTTATATAAGTATATTATATAAGACCAGCATAGTATATATGTAGTATAATATAAACATGTATACAGATCATGAAAACATATAGCATAACCAACTAATGCAACTCAATAGTGTATGTGTCCCGTGAAAAACTTTTGTATGATGCAATGTTTGAAAATGGTTATAGTCCAAGTAAAAACATTTGACCTGGTTCTCTATAACCTAGGCTCTTGATGCCAATCTGTAACACCCCCAAAATGGGTCGCAGCGGAATATGGGTTGGAGAGTGTTACTTCATAGATCAACAGCACGAGATATGAGAACGACCTCTATATGAGTCGTTTAAAATTGATACATTGGATTAAATAGACTTGTTTGTTACAATAGCCGAAGCTTAAATAGTTCATCCATGAAAAGTAAAGATTTTAAGACATAACAAATATTCCCAAAATGTAATGCATCCAAATCTTTATAGTAATGACTCCAAAATGGTGACCACCAATGTATCCTTGTTTCTCGTACCTTATTGACCTGAGAAAAACATGCTTTAAAACGTCAACATAAAGTTGGTGAATTCACAGGTTTAGTAAATGTATAAAATAGGACCACAAGATTTCCAATGTAAGACATGTAACACATACAATATCTTAAAAGTAATTACGAAGTGCACTAAGCTCATGACACCGAAGCTCGACATATATGTATGCAATTTAATGCACTAAATGTGCCCATGTAGATGTTCAACCCGCAACATCCAAATTGTTCCGACATGTATACGTTCGTTGTTTCAGTACTTCGTTCTTTTGTTGTTTCTGTACATTCGTAACTGATGAGCGCTTATCCCGAACGGGGGGATGTCAATCCCAAATAGATCTATTCATAACATTCGCGCTCGCTAACTAGCAATTGACAGTTCATGATAGTGGGCAATAGTGGGTTTAGCTACTTAGGCCAACTCGTAATTTGTTTAAAAGGGTACTTGCGTCCAAATGTAAATCAATGCATGTTTCTCACCCCAAAGTTGTAAAACGATATAATTGTGTAAAAGCGGGGCTATGAACTCACCGTAAGTGAATGATTGATTATCTAAATAATTAAGTGATCGGTCTCGGAAAATCCGGAATGCAACTAATTAATTATGGCCGTATGAGTATAATGTATTATATATAAATAAAGCATCACATGTTATATAGTCACACCACCACCTACTAGTTTTTATTAAATCTTTAAAAGTTAAATTAATAATTAACCCCGTACTTTGTTAAATAAAAGTATATGTACTTGTACTCGTCAAGAAAAATGTTATTTTTACTTACCAATGTATCATTTGTAAAAATTTATGATTTAATGTTTTTATTAGTTACATAATGATATTAATTTATTTGTTTTATAAAAAAAGTGTATAAAAATATAAATAGTACGCGCGATTTTGAAACCTCATATCTTTATCGTTTTAACTCCGATTTATATGTTTCTTATGTCCACGACTTCGTATTAAGAAAATTTATCCAAATATCATATTTATAAAAAGTAAACCCTTGATGAACAGTAATAATTACTGTTCACAACAATGCTTAAAACTGTTTTTATGTAGTTCATTATATATAACTTGTAAAATTCGTAACTTGTTCATTATAATTCCGTTTTTCGAGTTCTTTATGTCCGTGTCTTCGTATTAAGTTAATTTATCAAAATATCATATTTATAAATTTAAACCCCTGATGAACAGTAATAATTACTGTTCACAACAGTTTATAAAAACTGTTTTTATAGAATTAATTATACGTAACTTGTTTAAATCATAACTCGTTTATTATAATTCCATTTTTCAAGTTCCTTACATGCTTACGATCGTCATAAAATGTATTATTTAAAAAAAAAAAAAAAATTTCCCAGGTACTGTTTGCTACAGTAACTTCGAACTGTTTTATAACTTTTAATTAACTTGTTTTTATGTATTAATAACTTATGTAAATTATCACAAGTCCTCTCATTTGTAAAATACATATCTTATACATATATATTAAGTCCTCTATATCATATTATGTCCATATTGTCCAAGAAATAAGTCCAACATATTTATTTAAGTCCATGAACTTTATAATTAAGTAAATAATCAAAACTTAACAAATAATTATATAAACTATTCAACACTTGTAAACTCTTATTTTAAGCATATTGACATATGGTAGACATCATTTTTATCCCATGAAAAATAATCTTGTGTATGTACATACATGTTTTTACTTTGTAAATTCCAAAAATAAAACCTAGGTGGTGATTAACATAATATAACAAGTATATAATTAAGTAAATGAATGAATGAATATTAAATACTTTAAATAGACCTTAAAGTGGATGTGTAGGATGAAGAACACAAGATATAAACCTCAACCAAGCTTCCAAAATCAAAACCCTAATCAAGAAAACCCTAAATATGTTTTCTTGATTAATCCTTGTTAAACCCGAATCCAAGCTTGTTAATACCTTGGGTAACCTTAGATGATCTTAGAATGAATGCTTGTATGCTTGGAATACTTTAGAAAATCAAAGATTATGAAACCCTAATGCTATAATAGTGAGCCGTGGGTTTTGGTTAGTTTTAGGAGAGAGTTTGTGCTTTGTGAATTTGTTGAAGTGTATATATGTTACTAGTGTGTATACCTTCCTTTATATAGTAACTAGGATACCATAAACTACTAAAAATGAAACCATGGGATGAAGTGGTTTGGGTACAAGGTTGTAAGGTATGATGTGCCAATTTATGGAGAAGTGGGATGTAAGGTACTCTTTGTGTAAGGCTTGTGTACTAGTTGGTGAAAATGGCAAGTGAAAAATGTTGGTGTGGTTAATTTGATGTATATACTTGTAAAGTGTTAAGCTTTTATTTGTGTTATCACATGCCTACATCCGGCCATATGGGTTAAATGGGTATAAAATGATTAAATTTTTGGGTATTGGGTATAAAAGTGGGTATTTGTTTGAGTGTAGATGGGTAAAGGTGCTTCCGGGTATGTCCGAATGTAATTTATTGCGAAACGTAAGCGTTTTACGTAACCAACAAAAATAAATTATGAAAAGTTATAAATTATCACCTGTCATGATAAAACCCCATATGAACTGGTGCATGATAAGAAACCTGATCTTACCTTTTCCATGTCTTTGGTGCTCTTTGTTACCCTACAAATGACAACGAAGATCTTGGAAAATTACAACCAACGGTTGATATTGGAATTTTCGTGGGCTATGCACCAAGCAAGAAAGGTTATAGAATCTACAACAAGAGAACCCGACAAATCATGGAAACTATTCACGTTCAATTCGATGAGCTGACTAAGCAAATGGCTCCTGTGCAACTCAGTACAGGACCCGCTCCTAGTTTTCTGACGCCTGGATAAATAATTTCAGGGCTCGTACCAAATCTGGTTTCTGCAGCACCTTATGTACCCCCCACAAATAAAGAACTAGAGATTTTATTCCAACCAATGTTCGATGAATACATGAAACCTCCTCGTGTTGAAAGACCGGTCTCTCCTGCTCCAGCCGGTACACCTTCATCTACTACCATTGATCAAGATGCACCTTCTCCAAGTCATTCATCATCATCTTCAGCATTACAATCTCCAAGTTTACATCAAGGCGTTGCAGTTGAATCTACTCTCATGGAAGACAATCCCTTTGCTCCTATTGACAATCATCCCTTCATAAACGTATTTGCTCTGAAACCTAATTCTGAAGCATCATCATCCGGGGATCTTAGTTTAGCAGAATCTCCTTATGTCTCTCAAACACTTCATCATCTCAGGAAATTGAGCAAAGATCACCCGCTAGATAATATTATTATCAATCCTTCTCGGCCGGTATCCACCAGAAAACAACTGGCAACCGATGCCTTATGGTGCTTGTATAACTCTGTACTGTCAAAAGTCAAACCAAAGAACTTCAAATATGAAATTACTGAAGATTGCTGGTTTCAAGCTGGATGCGAGATAGAGATCCAAACAATTTGATCGACTTCTAAGTATAGGATAGTTACCTCCAACCAGACTGTGTTCATGATTATTGACTCAAGTCTGGATTTACAAAGTTAACTTGTATGAGTACGTTGATGTTCAAGAACAAGCTAGGTTAGTGCCAATGGTATATCGACATATAAAGAGGAGGGCATGTGATTTTGAGAATTATATTGCACCGTGTGCACGACGAGCTATTCGTATCTTCATCGCCAATGCCGCCAGTAAAAACATGACCATCTATCAAATGGATGTAAAGATTAACATTTCTGATAATGGCAATTGAGAAAAAGAAGTCTATGTTAGTCTGCTGAGTTTTCGTTGATCCAGACCATCCGACACAATTTTTATCGTTTGACAAGAAGGCTTTTATAACGGTGTTAAAGCAAGCTCCTCGGGCGTGGTATGATACTTGTCACGATTTCTTCTAGACAATAAATTTTCCAAGGGTGCAGTTGATCCGACACTATTCACTCGGAAAACAGGCAAACATATTCTTCTGTTCAAAATATATGTAGATGATATCATTTTTGCCATTGACCGACGCCTAAAGCATGTGACATATTTTTCCGATGATATTGATCTAAATTTCAATGTCAATGAAGGGCAAATGTCTTTTTTCTTAGGTTTACAAGTTTCTCAAAATCCCAGAGGCATTTTTATTAATCAATCAAAATTTGCTCTTGAAATATTAAAGAAATTTGGGATGGATTCGTGTGACCCTGTTGATACACCCATGGTGGATCGACTTAAACTGGATGAGGACCCCTTAGGGATTCCAGTTGACCAGACTCGATTTCGTAGTATGGTCGGCTCCCTAATGTATCTCACTGCCAGCAGACCCGACCTTGTATTCGCTGTATGCATGTGTGCTAGGTATCAGGCTTCGCCTACCAAAAAGCACCTTGAAGCACTTAAACGGGTCTTTCGGTATCTCAGAGGAACCATTAATTGGGGTCTTTGGTATCCGAAAGACACCGCTATGGCACTAACGGCCTATGCAGATGCGGACCATGCAGGTTGTCAAGACACACGAAGAAGTACGTCAGGAAGTGCTCAGTTCCTTGGAGATAAACTAGTCAGCTGGTCATCAAAGAAACAGAAGAGCACTGCGATCTCAACAACAGAGGCTGAATACATTACCATGTCTGGATGTTGTGCTCAGACGCTTTGGATGAGATCACAGCTTACAGACTACGGCTTTGTCTTCAATAAGATTCCCCTGTATTGTGACAATCGCAGTGCCATTGCTCTCTGCTGCAATAATGTCCAACACTCTCGGTCCAAGCACATTGACATACAACACCATTTCATAAGAGAGTAGGTTGAGAAAGGTGTGGTTTAATTGTACTTCGTGACGACGGATTATTCACAAAAGCATTACCAAGAGAGCGGTTTGAATTTCTACTCTCGCGTCTTGGTATGAAGAGTATGTCTCCGGAAACTCTTAAACGTCTTCAGGAAGGAGAAGAGGAGTAAAAGATGGTCTTCCTATATCCTATGTAAATATGTACATACTCCACAACCAAAAAGAAAACACAAAAATATAAAACCTATAAAAAAAACAGAGAATAGAAAATACCAAAAATAGTTTTTCAAGACATGTCTTCCGTTTATCGATAAGATTTACGGACCTAGAAATGTCATTCAATAAGGACACGGGTCTTTAAATGAAGCTCGAACGGAAGTTCAAACTTTTCAAAACATGTCTTTAAGGATTGCAGTTATTTCAGACTGCAACCCATTTTTTAAATTGAGGAAAGCATGTCGCCAAAAAGACGGCTGTTCCTAACAACGGGTGATTAAGTTCTCATGAGCATGGATTACTTTATATCCATGCAACCTCGATCTAATATACGCTTCAGTGCATTATTTCCTGATGCAGAAGAGAAGTCTTCTGTCTATCCATATAATTTTCCGTCTATGATTTTTCAGAAAATTATTTGGTTTTCACATGGTGGTTTAATGTTGTTGGAAAATCAATCGGACTTGTGTTTTCATAAATTTGATACTCAATCAATGACTACAGCTCTTTCAATAGAAACCGGGTCATTGATTGAGGGGGAGAGTATTTTTCAAAATTTATGACATTTATCAGGCATCTTAATACATTGAACAATTAATTGAGAAAAGATTTGCATCTAATAGGGTTTCATGTTAAAGGGGAATTAAACTTGTGTTAACTCAAAAAGGCCAAATTTGTCAGTTATATGCAAGTATAGGGTCTTATGTGCTATTTGCTATTTGTTTCCCATACTCATAAAATATAAAGGACCATTTGTGCCATTTATGCATCTTAAATAATCCCTTAGTAATACTTATACCTTAAATGAAAAAGAAAGTATAAAGTGAGGGGCCAAATCTGCCAATTGATAAGAGTTTAACCTAGCTATAAAGGGTCCTTTGCATTTTGACTTGGTGAAAACACCAAAAACCAGTCAAACGCTTTTCATTTTTTTCTCTCAACCCAAAACGCAACATATTGCGATTTGATTGATTCATGGTCATCTGTGTGTTTCCTTGTTTAGGTAATGCTTAGTTATTGTTGATTATCATCTAAATAAGCTTTATTTATAAAATCATGGCCTGAAATTCATTAAATCGTGTTGTTTTAAGGTGTTCGTGCATAATCATCATCCACGTCTAGGTTAGTGTTTCTAATTGTGTTTTGTTTGCTGGGTTTGTATTAGATTACATTCATGATGCTTCGTTGATGTCTTAATTGCTTCCCTAATCAGTAAATGTTAGGTCCTAGTGGTTTTCGTGTTGCGTTTGACTTTTTGAGTCAAATCACAATCGAATGATACGTTTATGGTTGTCTGTTGTTGTTATGTTGGCAAGTAAGTATAATAAAGTGGGTATCTTATACTTGTCATGCCTTGGAAGTCTTGATTTGAAAGTTAGAATCTGCGCATATGAATGTTCTTGATTGTGTTTGTTATAATGTTCTTGGTTGCGGTTTGTTGAAATGTTCTTGATTACGTTTTGTTAGAACAGTCTTGGTTGCGTTTTGCCTATTATATTATTAGCTGCGTTTTGTTGTTGATTCCTAACTGCGTTTTGTCCTTGATAATCCCATTGCGTTTTGATTAATAAATATTAAGCAGGGTCAAAACGCAGTCATTGCGTTTTGTATATGAAGACCGTTAAAATATTAAAATATTAAACCCTCATTTTGAAATTTTTTCAAATGATTGCGTTTTGTTTATTTTGAATATAATATTCCTTGCGTTTTGTCAGATTGCGTTTTGCCTTTTGCAATTTGTCTCTTGCGTTTTGAATGGACTGCGTTTTGATTAATTTTATAAAATAGTCATTGCGTTTTGATTGCTTGCGTTTTGCTTGTTGTTTGTCTGCGTTTTGTCTGATTGCGTTTTGATGACTAACTGCATGTTGTGTCTTGAGGTTTGTCCTCTGCCATTGCGTTTTGTCTAGAAGGCCTTGACCACTGCGTTTTGTCCGGTATTACTTGACAATTGCGATTTGGTCATTGTGGTTTGGTCATTGCGTTTTGTCTTCTCTTCCATGAGTTAACTTCCGTTGACTCAAGAGTTGACCTAATCTGTTGTCCACCACTTTAATATGATCTAAGTGTCCTTCTCCTGGATTTAGTCCATAACTGATTAACTCCTGAGCATTTGCTCACATCTAACATCTCCCTTCTGTATGTATGTCTCTCTGTGGATGTAATTGTGTAGATACAATGACGGATGTTAATGTTAATGCTCCTGCTGAACAAGCACCTGCTATGGCACCACCCACTAGTACAGATGATCAGATCCTGCCTCGCAGTAGTTGGGTGCCTGTAGGAAAAAGCAACTGCTATTTGGATGTAGAAAAGTCACAGAGCAATCCAATCTACAAGATTGCTGTGGACATTCTGAAGCACACCAACTTCTTCAGAGCCTTCACTGCTTCCTCAACAATCCTATCAATTTATATTCAGCAGTTTTGGGACACTATTTGATGAGCAATGGTTCGATCTCAACAAAGACACACTTAGAGACGCACTTCAGATCACACCAGTCAACAATAACCAGCCATTTTCTTCCCCACCTACACCCGATACTCTTATCAACTTTGTCAACGATCTGGGTTACCCGAAAGTTGTCAGAACAATATCTGCTGTCATGACTAATGACATGTTTCAGCAGTGGAGGGCACTCACTACGATCATTAACTTATGTCTTACGGGAAAGACTTTAGGGTTTGAGAGGCCAAGAGCTCCGTTGTTACAGATTCTTTGGGGCGTCGTCAATCGAGCCCATATTGATTATGCAGAGAGGATGTGGGAAGAATTCACCCAATCCATCCATTCTTTCGTCGAAGACAAGAAGAATCTGGCAATGCATACTCAGGGAAAGAAGAAAGCCAATCCTATTTTGATCCCAAGTATTTAGTTCAGCAAGTTGATCATCCATCACTTACAAAGCAAGCACAAATTCCACCCGAGGCCAGGTTCTCCACTTCATTTTCCTTATGAAGAGTATGTTCTTGGATACCTCAAGTGTAGGATCCCTAGATCATTCCATAGATTAATCACAAGATCAATAGCACAAAAGATTAAATATTAAAGAACTTTTTGATTTCAAATTTTCATCAAAAATCCCCCATACTAAGATATTGACGTGCCCTCACGCAATGTTATAAGTAAAAGTAAACACTTAAGAAAACTAAAAATCTCAATCCCCCTCGACTAATAACCTCGAAAAGTAGCTAAGTGTTCATCAAGGGGAACTAAGGAATCAATAGCTTCGACAAGTCCCGTTTTGGCCATTTTTACATATTTACACTAACGACCACTAATATTTTTGTATTTTTCTTTTTCTCAACTAACTAACATGTTTGACTTTCGTTATTTTTAATAAACGTATACTTAGGGATCAAAAACACTAAGCGCCCATATAATAATCATAGATGTCCAAATGGAATAAAATACACGCCACCGTGATTATTCACTGAACGTTTTCCAAACTAAGCTTAAAACGAAATCACCGTTAAATACAAGTTTAAGATGCTAACACTACTCATATTTGCAATTTATGAACTTTTCACTCCTGACAATTATTATATGTTACGTGAGTGTGCTAATTTCAAATTTCAACCATGGATCGACACTTTTAGAAAGTTGCAATATTTCTATGCTTCACGTTCCACCCAAGAATAATGAGTTTGAAGGCGAGATCATCCTATGTAGCGACTTTCGTCTCGGCACATCCCAACCTTGCGGCTAAGTGACCAGGCTTTTGACACCCTCAACAGAGACTATAATCGGACTCACGATTTCGAACAGTCGTTTCAAAAAAACCCTTGGACTTCCCCGTTTATACATAGAAAAAACGACAACTAAAGCTAATTAGTCTTAGTTCAAAAATATATTTAAATTAAAGAAAAAAAGATTTTCCCTATATTTATTTCCACATTTCACTTCTCATTAATACAATTACACTTATTTAAGCAACGGTAATCCTTGACATTTTTGAAGGCTGCAACATCGGTTGTGAGCCGGCAAGATGCAGCAAACTTTTATCAGTCTCGGATTTTTATTCTTACTATGGGCCTTATTTAGAAGACTGCAACATCGGTTGTGAGCCGGCAAGATGCAGTAAACTTTTATTAGCCCACAGTTTATTATTATTATTACCTCATTTTTTTAATACCACGATATAGAGAAAATTTCTTTTTAGAAAATTTAAGTATAAATTTGAACTAAAATTATTGATATCGATTATACTTCAAAAATTGTTGATTTAAGTTTAATTTTCGAATGGAAGAGAAAAGCCACAAACTACACTTATGAGCTCTTAAGATTTCCAAATAATCCTTGTTTAGCATCCAACTCATACTTAACTCTATCATTTTCCGTTCTTCGCAAAGATCCGCGAATGCTTAGTCTAAAAGTTAAGGAACAAGATAGAGCTCAACATAAATATTAAATTTTGTGAGATTAAAAGTGATTGCATATGATCTTATTGTACATAATTATACCCGTGCACGTAATGTGTATTGATATAAATTTTTAGTTATGTATTGATACCGAATATCGTGAATTTAAAGCTAAGAGGTGAGATCATTAAAGATCAATATCATATCAAAGAATAAAAGAACACATCCTAGCCATTCATTTTTCATCAAATAATAAAAAACCTCACTTTTCACCTTTTTTAAAAAATTAAATATCTTGCAAACGGTAAATCATTAAATGACAAAATATACACCATCGCGACGAGAATTAAATCATCTTTCTATAGATGTGATTTTTGTTCATAAAATCACATGTGATTTGTGATACAAATCACATGTGATTTTTCCAGACGTAACTAAAAAAATCGATTTCATATACTTTTGACGATTTTTTAGTGTTAAAATTTTCGCGAAGAAAAATTACACGTGATTTGTAAAATCACTGGTGATTTGTTGTTTTTAAAAATCACGTGCTATTTCATAAATCGCATGTGATTTCACAAATTCACTTATGATTTTTAAAGTAATAAATCACGTGTGATTTCATAAATTCATAAATCGCATGTGAATTTACAAATTTACGTGTGATTTTTCAAGTAATGAATCACATGTGATTTTTCGAATCACGTGTGATTTTTTCTGAGCGAAAATTAAAAAAAAAGTTCGTCGAAAGTATATAAAAGTGCCCGTCTATAGAAAGATAATTTAATTATCTTCGCGATGGTATAATTAAATTTGCGTAACGATTAACGGTTTGAGAGATATGTTAATTTTAAAAAATATGATGAAAGTGAGTTATTTAATTAAATAAACATAGGATTTAATATAAGCTGTTTGATGGAAATAAAATAGTTTCTCTATACTTCCAATGCTTATACAATCTTATGTTCAAAAAAAATGAGAATAAGAATAAATGAATAATCAATATATGGGATTTTAGAATGTTCGATTCTTATCAAATTACCAAAACAACTTATGGAGTGTTTGGGCTGGCTTATATTGAAATTGAAAAGTTAATAAATATTCTTTTGTTTATGTTTACCGGTTTATTCAATTGATCCGATAGTTTATTGAAGTTAATTAGCTCAGTTTCATAAGCTTACAAGTTATAAGCCGGAAATAAGCTTATGATCTTTCTAAGGCTGGGCGGAGTAATGGTGTAACTCACCATTCACAAGTAAAGTCACTTCCAAATCCTTATGCTATCCCTCCAAACTCGCGCGTGAGTTGGAGTGTGAGTGGTGAGCCACTCACCACTGGTGAGTGGTAACTCATTTGGGATCCACATGTTTTTTATCCGTTTTATATTAAATACCCTCTTTTTTTTATTTATAAATACCCACTATTTTATTCATTTTTTAAAAAACCTTTTTTTTACCTATAAATACCTACTACTTATTCCATTTTTATACACAACTCTTTCTAATTATATACAATCTCTCTAAAAAATTCTCATTTTTTTTCCAAAAAACATGTCTCAACAAAACACTCTACGAATAAAAGTTTTTATTTAGTTTACGTTTTTATTAATTTCGTACGTTTACGTTAACGTTTTTATTTATGAATGAAAGTAAATTAAATAAAAAAAATGATGTGTAAGGTGAGTTTGGTATGAAAGGTAAGTGTTAAAACGGTTGAAATGTGAGTGGTAAAGTTGGAGAGAGAAAGCTGACGTGGCGCTGAGGTGTAAGGTGAGTTGCCTCTCCTTACTCCATCCAGCCTAAACACCCCTTCTTTGATATACTAGTACTCCACTCAAGGACGGAACCAGGGGGTGTCCCGGAGGGTCCCGAGACACTCATGGATTTTTGTAGCGTAG